>APFE031111086.1:0-39627 GCA_000404065.3 Pinus taeda
ATCTGTCATAGTTATAAGAATAGCTTCTGCGTAAATCACATAAAAACGACCTTTGTCAACGCATTTCGAACCAACTAGTGTGGTTCATCGTCAGGACAAGTTGAAGACCCAGATCTGGCCTAGCAATTTAAATACACTGAGCAGAGACTCCAATGGCTATAAAACGGCTAACTTTGACCCTAAGACCTAGCCCAACTTAAATTAATGAATTTAACATTATTATTAGTGAAATTAGGTGTGTTGACTAGAAACTTACGTGATTCATTTAATCGGATAACATTAGGTTATTAATAAATTAATATTCAAAATTAACTAATAGTTTGAATGATTTCTTTTATAATATTAAAATTAATTATATAATAATCTATTTCTAGAAATTAGAAAAATTAGGTATAATTAATAGTAATTTCTAAGCATCACGTCTTCATCGAGGAGGCCAAAGTCATTGCCAGAGTGGATTGGTTCCACCATCGCAAGTTAAGGGAAGCTATTGAAATTGATCGTAGACCCATCAATCTCAACAGAGATGATGGCTGGAAGGTCAGTAGAAATTGGATCCCCGCCCTGTCGTCTTAGGGTTTCTTCCTTCCCTCTCTGTTCATCCAGGAGGCATACCTCATGATCGTTCTGTTTATTCTTCTCGTATTTTCTAGTATTATTAAGGTATATAAGTTTTTAGCTATTAATCATATTTGATTTTACCATTCTTGATGAAGGTCCTGTTCCTGAGTAGGTTGTTTTTAGTTTATTCATAGCGTCATTATTATCAGGGTTTCTAGATTATCTTGTATTCCTTTATTCAGGTGATTGTCCTTCTTGTTTTATTTGTGATTACTACCTTGAGCTATTTATTTGCAGCTCCTTAGCTTAGAGATAATAAGTATGGCCCATCTAGATTTCTTCTATCGCAAAGTGATATATCTATAGTATAAACATATATTTATTATATATATATATATATTATATATATATATATATATATTTATGTATATACTATCTCAATAAATAAAATAAAATTTAATTTTCAAATCTAACCTCTTATGAATAATAATAATATTAATAAGTGGTAAATGTAATAATTCTTATAAACAGAAATAGATTTAATATTACATCAATGGTAAGCAATATAGTTTTTATATAAGTTAACATACCTTTAGTATATAATTCTTGTATATATTTAGGTTCTAATTTATTAAATAAATACTTATTGTGTTTAATTACCTTGAAATTATTTATTTTATTATTGTTTTTGAAATTACCTTTGAAAATATTATTATTTTTTGGAATAAGAATAGGTAATTTAGTTATGTAACCCAAATTACTTCTTATAAAGAAATTACTTAACCAATTAATGAATGTATAATAACCATTGGTACTATTTTATTATTATCTTAATGTTATTTGATTAGGTAAATTGCTATTAATTATACCTAATTTTTCTAATTTCTAGAAATAGATTATTATATAATTAATTCTAATATTATAAAAGAAATCATTCAAACTATTAGTTAATTTTGAATATCCATTAATATTAATTTATTAATAACCTAATGTTATCCGATTAAATGAATCACGTAAGTTTCTAGTCAACACACCTAATTTCACTAATTTCTAGAAACAAAATAATAATAATGTTAATTTATTAATATAAGTTGGGCTAGGTCTTAGGGTCAAAATTAGCCGTTATATAGCCGTTGGGGTCTCTGCTCAGTCTATTTAAATTGCTAGGCCAGATCTGGGTCTTCAACTTGTCCTGACGATGAACCACACTAGTTGGTTCGAAACGCGTCGACAAAGGTCATTTTTATGTGATTTACGCAGAAGCTAATTTCTTATAACTATGACAGATCACAGAAGTCTCAATTCTACAATAGATTTTCATTGATGATGTAATATTTTATGGCCTTTAGCTTGAGGGTTTTGCATTGATTTTTTGTGAATCCTGGTGGATACTCAAAATTTTGAAGAAAATGCACAATATCAATGTACCATTCAGAAAGAAGGAATTTCTCATTGATGTGGAGTGGAAGGGGAATGGGTTCAACTAAAGATGGAGGTTCTTGTGGATTCTCCTCCATTGGAGAATGTTCTTGTGGATTCTTCACAATTGGATAAGGTTCTTGTGGATTCTCCTCTTTTGGAGAAGGTTCTTGTGGATTCTCCTTTGTTGGAGAAGGTTCCTATGGATTCTCCTATGTTGGAGAAGGTTCTTGAGGATTCTTCTTAGCTGAAATATACATCACAAAATTTATCCCAAAAACTTTACAATTGGATTATGCTAATAGTTTGGCTAAACCCTGACCCTTTATCAACTTTGTAGATTTGATAATGAGGTCAAATTCTAATATCTTGGTGATCCATCTTCCTCTTCGACCATCTGTATCAGGCTGCGATAAGACATTTTTAACAACACCGTTTGAAACATAGGCAATAATGGAAGAATGAAGAATATAGACTCTGAAAGATTTCAAGGCTTGAACTAAGGAATAAGCTTGTTTCTCAATAATGTCATATTTTAATTCAACATCTCTCATAAATTTACTAAAAAAAGCAGTAGGTTGGTCATCTCCATTTTCATTTTTTTGCAAAAGGACAACAACTAATGCATTTTCAGAAGCAAAGGAAAAAATGCTGAAAAGTTTAGAATAGTCTGGACTAGCTAATATTGGGGATTCAAAGATGTCTTTCTTAATTTGGTTAAAAGAAAATCTTGCTTGAATTGTCCATTTTACCTCGTGGCCCTTTCTCAGCATATCAGCGATATCTTTAACTATTTCAGCATTGTTAGGTATGAATCTCCTCAGAAAGTTGATTTTCCCAAGGAAAGCCTTGAACTTCCTTTTTATTCCTTGGTAATGAAAGTGCTTGGATGGATGAAACTATATTTGGGTCAATGACTACTCCTTACTTTGAAATAATATGACCCAATATTTTTCCTTCTTTAATAGAAAACAAGGACTTCTTTGGATTTAGTGATATACCAAACTTCCTGCACCTATCAAAAATCTTTCTCAAGCGTTTTAAATGTTTTTTTATATGAATTTGAAAATGCAGTTAAATCATCTAGATAAATGACAACAAACTTGTTAATATTACCAATAAATTCTAGATCCATGGCTCTTTGAAAAGTAGCTTCAACGTTTGTTAGTCAAAAAGGCATCCTTACATACATGAAAGTACCCCAAGGAGTTGTGAATGATGTATTTTCTCTATCATCTGGGCTCACCATAATCTGATTATATCCAGAAAAAGCATCTAACATAGAAATTCTATTAGAACCAGAAACCCTTTGAAGTAATTGATCCATCTTAGGTAATGTATAATTATCTTTTAAGGATGACTTGTTTAAGTTCCTGAACCCACACACAATCTAATTTCACTATTTTTCTTTCTAACTGGAACCAAATTTGATATCCAATAAGAATATCTTAAGGGAACTATGATCTTGGCATCCAGTAGCTTTTTAAGTTCTTTTTCAATTGTGGTTAGCAAGACTGGATTTATTCTCCTTAACTTTTTCTTAAAAAGTTTAACATATGGTTTCAAAGGAATTTTATGTTCAATGAGTGATGTATCATAGGTATTTAGCTCGTCATAAGACCAAGAAAAAACATCTCTGTAGCTCCTGAGGAGAGCTAGATATTTATCTTTTATTTCCTTTGGTAATGATGCAGATATTTTAACATTTTTGATTTCTTCTGGAGATCCTATGTTGCATTCTTCTATATCTTCTTCAAATGAATATGATAATCAACTTTTTGGAACATAATTATGGCCAAACAATTTTTCAAGAGGAACTAAGCCCTTTGGGATGAAATTGGTGGGTAATTCAATGATGTTATGATCGACTGTTTTTGAGTTTAATTGTGAAGTTTCCTTTTCATTATTCAACTCTTTATCATCAAGTTGTTTTTCTTCGATTTGTAAGATTGAAAACTCATTAATTACTTGAAAAAATGGCTTTATTTGTTCATTATCTTCAAATATTTGCCAATATTTAATATTATTAGGAATTCATGGTCTGTATTTTACTTGAATATGATATTGTAACTATATTTGATCAGGAATTTTAAAAGAACTAGCTAAAACAACTAAAGAATCTGCATAAATATTCTCATTTCTTAGAATAAGAATGATGTTAAATGCCCGGAAGAAATTATCCACTGAGTCCCATACCTCATTTCTGTATGATATAAGTCTGGGATGTTTTGTTTGACAAATATTCCGACTTTTTTAACAATGAGCTCTGAGTCACTAACTACACTTAAATTTTATATTTTAAGACTTTTAGCTAATTCCAACCCTAGAAGTAAAGCTTCATATTCTGCTACATTGTTCGTAACATCAAATTATAACTTATAGGATTGATTTATGTTCTCTTTATCTGATGAAATAAGTATAATACTAGCTCCAACTCCTTCTTTTGAAAAAGCTCCATCAAGGTATAATTTCCAAATATAAGTTTTGACAGTCTTAGGTTTATCCACAATCTATTCAATGGTAAGTTGAGTGTTTTGTAAATTATCTGATAACAGTGTGAAACATCCAAAATCTTGATCAATTACATAAATGGGATGATTTATTTCTTAATCAGCTCTACAAACAATATTAATGAATCTAACCTCCTTGTATAATCTTAGTTGTTCACCTCCATATACAGGAATAGTAGCATAAGACATCTCCATTCGCAAACTTCCTCCTAATTTGGCACAACATGATCTAGACAATAACATGCCAAATTTAGGAGGAATATCTGTAACTACAATATCTAATACTACACTCTTAATATGGATTTGTGCTAGAGTGATAACTAAGTCTTTTTTAAGTCCAAGACATGGTACTTTCTTTGAGTCAAAGTATATAAATGATGATAAGGTCTAATAACCTATAATTGAAGTTGATCCATGATCAATTTAGGCATTAGATTATGGGAAGCCTAGAATTTAACATACAGTTGTATAAGAGAAAATCATGAACTTTTAAAGTGACATAAAAAGGTGGTACATTTTCATCAATCATATCAGAACTGGGACCAAATATTATTGATGGTTTCTCATATTGCAAGCTTATAACATCTCCTTCAACATCAACACTTGAAGATTGAATCCATTTAGAAACTTGATTTTTATACCCTGGATTTTTGGAAAGTTCAGATAAGGGAATAGGTATTTTGACCCTTTCTAACTCTCTTTCCACATTGAAAGTAGTTAAAACTATTTTATCAACTGAATTTGGTTCCTTTGATTGATTCAATGGTTGAATTATTGTTGTTTGAGTTTCAATGGTTTTAATTGGTGGTTCATCTACAATGGGATTTTTAGGAGGTCTACCAAGCCCTGGTCTTGGTATTAAATCATATCTTCTATTTAATTATGCGAATAAGAATTCAGAGAAGGCTTGATATTTTGACACTTGTGAATTTTCTTGGATTTTCTGTGGGAATTGATTTTGAGGGAGGGGGGCAATGGGTTTTTGAAATGATGAGTTATCAAAACTATTGATGTCATATGTAATCAGAGGGCCCATGTATTTAGGTTCCTGATCATCAATCACTAGTGGAGGTTGAATTTGTTGATCAGTATTAGGTCTTTTCAAAATTTGAGGTTGAGTAGTTCTTCTGAATGGAGCTTGAGGTCTATTTGCCGTTTGTTGAATTCTTCTAGGTTGAGCCTCCATTTTTTGAAATCCTATTTGAAATATTTCTAAGAAGTGAAGTGATTTCATCTATCTTTTGATCTTCCTTTGTACTTTTTGATGAAGAACCCTCTTCCTTAACTTTTATATTTCTTTCAACCTTTTCTTCTTTAGCCCTAAGTTTGGCTGATGCTTATCTATTGGCTCAACTTTTATGGCATTTGTTTGCATGTCTTCTAGGGTGATGGATGTTATTTCTCTAAGCATGAATGTGGAATCTTCATCCAAAGCCTTAGAAAATCTAACTTTAGCTGCTGATATTGGTGGTCTACAGTCAGGTGGCATCTTATGATAAAATTTGTTAATTTTTTTAATAAAGTCAACTACTGGTTCACCAAGATTTCTTTTCAGTTCTTCAAATTCTGTAACAAAATATACATGATCCTTTTTAACCCCTAATTTATTTTTAAAGACGTTTGTTAACTAATTCCAAGGTGGAATATAATTTTCTCTTAGTTGTCTAAACCAAATTCTAACATTTCCTTCAAATGATTGGGTAAACGACCTCATATACACATCTTCATATTCAATATTCATGTTATCAACAAAATATAAAAAGGTAGCTAAATGATCTTCAACAGACAAACCAATTTCTCCATTAAATCTTGATAAATGCTTTAAATACCCATTAGGAAAATCATTAAATTGACAAGGGAGCTGTAAGGCATCATACCTAGCTTGAATGGTAGGCTAAAAAGCCATATCTGAAGATGATGATGATTCTGTAGAAGATGTTGTAGATGAAGAGGAGGATGATTATGTTGAGGATGACTCTATAGGAGGATATGGAGGACCTTTTAAGAATTTTATTGATGGTGATCGAAGCACTAACTTCCATACTTCTGGTTCAAAATTTCCTTCAGTTTCAAATGAAGGATTTGAATAGACAGAAAAAGTGTCTTCAGGCTTGGCAGAAGTAGATGGAAAAGAATGTACAACTGGTGAGATAAAATTGGTAGGTTTTACTCAGGCAAGTGTAAATCTAATTCTTGTTATGAATTAGGTGATTCTGAAGGAGTTTCAAGGATTTGATAAGATTCAAATTGATGGACTAGAAGGGCTGACTGCAAATCAACTCCTCTGGACAAAAGTTCTAATACTTTAGGGGGTAGATAAGACAATTTAGGGGGAATTGGAACTAGCTCAAAAGGATAAGTAACTGAAATAGTTTCAAGTTGTATTAGTACAAAAAAAGAAGTGGAATCTTTTAATCTTCTTCTTAAAAGCTCCTCTTACCAGTCTCCTTGGATTTGATAATGGGGAAAAGAGTTCAGGGTCAAAGTGGGATCTAGTATGTTTCGAAGAAGTCAGTTTGGCTTATGGAGTTGCCACGTGAAATATGTCAACCTACTAATCCTTTATTCACCTTAAAGGAAAATCTTAATCGTTGTCCTTGGGAGAAAGATCAAATTTATTTCCTTGGAAATGATGCCAATCTGATGTTGTCCTCTGAGATAATTATAGGGTAGATAATTATGCCAGAGCATCTAAAATAATTTGGTTGTTTTAAATTTGTGGAAGACCAATGTTTTAAGCTTATGTAAACAGGCACTGTGTCCTAATTTCTCTCAACACAATGAAAGGGTTATTTCTTCATTTCTAAACAGTAATTTAGCTTTAAAAGATCTGGAACGAAGAATTCAGAGAAAATATGAGTTTTAAGTATTTATATAGAATATTTAAAATAATCATAAGACAGAGGCTAGTAAACTATGTTCACTAACCAACAAAAATGCATCCAAATTCATGAAGAATTGACAATTAATTGATGTAGAGGAGTTTGTTTAGAGAAATAGTCTAATGAACTAATCTCTGTAATATATTATAACTTCGCAGGAGATTTAAGATAGAATGAAATTCAATTTATGTCTTAGATTTCTTCATAAAACCAAATACATGTTGAAATAACATAATGGAATGAATAACATAAAGAAAAATCACATATATAACAAGCTGTTTGAAACAAATTCAAAATCCTTTTGTTGATATCAGACAACTTCATATACATGTAATTCTGCTTCGAATAAACTTAGCCCAAGGGTTCAACCCTTTACAATTCGAATTGGGAATTATTTATACTAAATGTTCCCAAATTATCTAAAGTAAAATATCTAGATACATTGGAAAACTATCTAGATCTGTTTCTACAAAAATAGTACATAAATATAGGGAAATGAAACTACTGAAGCTATTGTCTCTAGGTTCGAGGATTCTGGTGCTGATGTGGCTGATAAACTTGCTATTCTACTGCTATATCGGCTGATGACTATTGCTAACTCATTACTTCAATAACTTGCATAATTCTTCCCATCTTTCTTCATCTGGAATCTGGTATTTGATTAATATTCTAAGAGTTTCATCTACCTCAATATATTTTTGAAAAGTTGGTTTTACCACAAATAAATGATTTATCTCATGCTTGATGAGTAAATCATAAATGAGGCCTTCTATAAATGCTTTACCTGTAATTGTTCCTTTGATCTTTTCAAACCTGGATTTATCATTGGAAATCGAACATAATTTCATTTGATACTCTTCTAAATCAATTAATTTATCTTCCACTCCTTGTAATCCAAGCAATCCCTTTTGGTGTAAAACTAAAAATTTCCTATGAAACCTTTGGATACTTTATTTGAGGTTATGGCACTTAATTTCCAGCTACAACATCAAATTCTTCTTAGTGAGAGCTCTTCTCACTTCCAGTATGGTCTCTGACCTGTCTTCTAGATTTGTTTCTAAAAAAATAGTACATAAATATAGGGAAATGAAACTGCTGAATCCGTTGTCTCTAGGTTCGAGGATTCTAGTGTTGATATGGCTGATAAACCTGTTATTCTGCTGCTGAATTTGCTGATGAATATTTCTAACTCATTACTTCAGTAACTTGCATAATTCTTCCCATCTTTATTCATCTCGAATATGCTAATTGGTTAATCTTTTAAAATATTCATCTACCTCAATATATTTTGGAAAATTTGGTTTTACCACAAATAAATGATTTATCTCATGCTTGATGAGTAAATCATAACTGAGGCCTTCTATAAACACTTTACTTATGATTATTCCTTTGATCTTTGCAAACATGGATTTATCACTGGAAATTGAACATAATTTCTTTGATATTCTTCTAAATCAATTAATTTATCTGCCACTCCTTGTAATCAAGGCAATCCCTTTTGGTGTAAAACTAAAAATTTCATGTGAAACCTCTGGATACTTGATTCGAGGTTATGGCACTTATTTTGCAGCTGCAACATCAAATTATTCTTAGTGAGAACTCTTTTCACTTCCAATATAGTCTCTGTCGTGTCTTCTATATCACATTCCTCCAATTCATCTTTGGTTTTGGAATTCAAAACACTTATCATTGTATGTGATCTTCCTGGTTTTGAAGCCAAATCTTTCTTTACATCTACTATGGATTGCTTGGCCCTCTGTACTAGTTCATCGTGTTCAAATATTATTTCAATCGAAGGCCATATCTCAGTGATGGCTTCATTTATTTAGATCCAGATACATTCTCTAGCCCGTGTGATAGTATCAATCATAACATATTGGATTTCTAGGAATTGATCTCTTTGTGCTAGCTTATATGAATTCTGCAACTCAACTAAATAAGCATTATCAATCTTTAGTTTATGTTCTTGTAAATTGTTAAGCTGACTCCTTAGTTTTTCGACCTCTTTCCCCTTAATTTATAAATATTCTATAGCCATTGCCATCTCTTTTGCTGAATCAATAGATGTAGTCCCCTCTGCTATTGTAGTGGTTGATGTAGATGCTAATGTTCTATCATAGCTGGGATTCCCTGCTATTCTTTTTCCTTTAGAAGCTTTTCAATCTCAGTCTCCATTTTCTCTATCTGCACATTTTTTTTTCCAGTTATGATCTTCAACATATTTTCTTTCTCTATTTCTAGGTGACCTATCTCTTTAGCTTGTGGATCTTCAGTAGATGGCAGCTTAAGCTATTTTCTTAGAGCAACTATGTCTTCATTTTTAGTCTTGATAAGTTCTTCTGCTACTTTTACATCTGTGGGATGATATCCCAACTTGATCACTAAATCTTCTAAGGATTTGTTCTTGGTATATTTTGCTGAAGAAGAAACTATTTCTAACTTTAACTGAGAATGTACATTGTCTAATGACTATTGAAGTTTAGATGCTGCCATAGATGAACTTGTAAGGGAAGAATATATCATTTTACTAGATTGCTCATGTAGGTCAATTTGGTCAATAGGATGAATCAAATTTGTATCAAAACAATAGACTTAATATAATTATCAACACTCCTAGGATGAGTGACTTTGGGCTCTAGAAAGGCTATTTGCATTTTCCCCTTCTCAGTGTCGAAGGCAGAAAGTAGCTTGTCTTGAGTAGATGATGTCTGATTCCAAAATCATGTAGGTGGAAGCATTCAAAGCTTCATTCCTCTACTTGATTTATTTGTAAACTATGAAGATACTCTTCTCTTTATGATTCTGCTGCAATTCTCCTATATGAGATGATTACACATTTGGACTGGATGAAGATAAAGGAAAGCCTACAACCATTTCTTCTTTGCTAGGAGATGATGATATGAATGGGCATGTTAGGATAATTGGGCGCTGTTATGTAGTGTCTTATGAATGTGTATCACTTGTACTAGTTGTCTTCTGCCTTTTACTATAAATTTTAAATTCCTTGGATGAAGTTTGTGTTTCCATGGGAGAAGCACTATTTTTGGGACTTTTATACTGTTTTTGTTCTCTTAGAGGACTTTGTGATGATGTAGATGTTATAACCCATTCCTTTTCTTCCTGAAGTGTGTTTTCCTTCCATTCATCCTGGTGCATAAATTGTTCTATCTCAGGCCTAGGAGTGTGAGTATATGGGGTAGTTTTTTGTTCTACCCTTAGTTTTGAAATTACTCCTAGGGGATCATAAGACCAGGTGAAACTAAAGTTCATCTGTCTGAGGAGACCTTCTGCTTCCTTGCCTGCTGCTCTAGCATTACAAATAAAGGGCCCTACTTGAGTTTTAATCTTAAATTGAGCCTTTTTCTTTGCTACAACAAAATGTAGGTGATCCATGCTGATCATTTGTTTGATATAATCTAATGAAAATACACGAATATGAACAAATTTAGGTAATTTGAATGGGGGAAGCTCACATCCATATATCATAATCTCTGTATAATTTTGGTATAAATACCAATCTCCCATTATGGTTTGTTCATTGAGATGAAGGATTTTCCTGATCTCTATCCCAATTCTCGATTCTATGTCACTATTGAATAAACATGTAGCAACATATAGGAATTGATCTACAAAATCACTGAATGTAAATTTAGTGGTGTTCTTCCTCACCAGAGAACCTCTTTGACTGATTAAAAAAAAAAGTATACTAAAATAGAGGTATACTTGAACATTCCTTAGGCAGGTAATTTCATGAACTGATCATGAATTGACTCTGCTAAGTACCCACAGTAATTGAAAATCATAGAAGGATTTTCAAATTGTTGAGAAAGCTGACAGAAAACCTATTAAGACCTCATTGACCCACTAATCAGAATGATAACCTAACAGACATGAGGCAATGGATATAATCTTCTTGGTCATTTTTGGAAACATAGATGACTGATAAGGTGGGTTGGGTTTAGGTAATTGGACATATTTTGGTAAAAAGGTTTCAAAAATTCTGGCTCTCTGGGAAATTCAAGATTTTTGTAAATGTCCATGAGGGATTCTGGAGAAAATGGATGCAAGGGCTCAATGTATTGAATCTGTAGCATTTGGTTGATTGACTCAACAGTAATGGTAAAGAGAATTTCATTGTTTTTAGAAACTACTGTTCTTTGTGTGGGAATATACCTATCATGACACCATACAACAAAATCTAGGAAATGGTGGGTCTATGGAATGCTAAACTGGGGTAAGGAGGACTGCCAGAGGTTTATTTCATCACTTTGTTCAATGAATTTATGTTTTAACCAACTGTGGAGTTCATAGAAATCAAACTCACAGTTGGTTTCAACAATTTTGAAGTATTTTTCAACTAAAGGCTGATTACCTAAACCAATGGTAGGGGGAAGCATGGGGTTTTCCATAACATTAGATTTCTTTTTGGAAGCCATTCCTAAAAAAGAAGGGTGAAAACAACTAGAATTACCTGGAAAATTAATGATTTTGTTATCGACTGATAGGTAGCAGTGTATGCAAATCTTCATTGATAAGTTGGGTAGCTGTTCGACCTGGTACTAGTCGCAAATGGTTGAATTTTGGTTCGGTAGGGCAGTGGACAATGGTTAGCCAGTTAGCTGTGAAGAAAACAAATAAAAAGGACCTTTGGTCGGTTAAAATTTTTTATTGGGTAGTACTCGTTAAATGGCGCGAGAGATGCATTAATTGGTAATGAGATTTCTAACGGGTTCGAAGTTGGCATATGAGGGGGTGACAAGTGGCGTAATAGCTATGGACATATGATGGTACGCTGTGCGTGAGTGGTGGGACAAGGTTTTGTTTGAAAATGGAGAGAGCAGAGGTGTAATGGATGGATGGGTGTGGGAAGGTGAATTTCGGGAGGGGGTGGGTGGGGTAGTGGGTGGTTTGTGGTTTGGAGTGGGGGTGTGCAGTAGCTATGCGGAGGGCACATGGCAGAGGTGGTTTTAGGGCATATCACTTTTTCGCACCCCCTTGTTGATTAAACATCAGAGGGGCTAGGGGGTGCGAAGTGGATTCAGAGCCATTGATCTCTGTGCTCGAGATCTTCAACCGCCGAAAGTTTTAAGCACTTTAACCAAAAACGACAAAAGATTGTGTTATCAATTGTTTACAATTAGAATTTAATTTAAGTTTAATATAATCATGCTTAAAATAAATTAAACACATTTAATAAATAAATGAGCGACATTTAATCTAGCACGCTTTATTGTTTGAGATTTTCATTAGTTTCTATTTTTTTTTTTAATCCCTTTTTACAATATGTTTTTATATATATATATTTTTATATCTCAACATCTAACTTATCAAAACAAATAATGTTACAACACGGTGCCACAGAAGTTTCAGGTGGGCAACGAAGTTTGGTTACATTTGTAGAAGGAGCACCTTGCGGGGGCCTACCACAAGCTTCACCCGCTCCGATATGGGCCTTACACCATCACTAAGGATATAGGGGACAATGATTTCAAGCTCAACATTCCACCATTCCTTGGCTGACACCCAGTGTTCAATGTGGACTGCCTTTGACCATACTTTCCACCATTACTAGATGCATCAGACATTGCAGAACATCTCACACCAACAAAGCTAAACCCATACTGCATGGAAAAATCCACAACTAATTAGATCATGGAAACACATATCAAGAGCACTCACAAGAAGAAGATCCAACTATATCGGGTTGTCAAAGTTGGCCAACTCCTACAGCAAGGCAAGTGGCTCACCAGGGACCAAGTTCAGCAGAAGTTTTCCCATCTCACGAGGGCACTCAACGGAATGGAGACCATTGCTTTCTGGGGGGAGGAATGGTCTAGGTGGATATTGGTGGCCACCCACATATTCCACTTGGACCCCCACCATTGTTTCTTTCAGTTTTTTAGTTTCCTTAATTGTAGCACAATTTACTATTTTGTTTTCGAGTCCTAAACTTCCAGAGCTGTTTTGAGGCCCTAAACGACGTTTTTTTGAAAATGGGAAAACTCAATTCCTTTACTATTATATGTAGTCGAAAGTTGTACTCCTTAGATATTTATAATGAGGTATCATTCGCATCAAACGGAGTTCGTATTCCAAAGTTACGAGCCTAAGAAGTTTATGTACCAATTTACCCCAACGAGGCCCACAATTTTGTTGATTCATCTCCTAGGGTTAGGTTTTTGGATGTTTAGGGTTTTCCTTGTTTCTCAATAATAAATAGGCCTTTGAACCTCATTATAACATAGTTCAGAGGCATGTGGCCTCCACATCTCTTCTCAGAGATAAGCTACCGTTGCTCGAGCTAGTTTATTTCCATTCTGTATGTAAGCATATTTTAGTTCTTTGATATAAATGAAATGATGATTTGTTTCTGCTGCATCTCTATGTTTATGTTTATATCTGTATTCATTTGTGTTCCTACATAAGTCCAGATCATATGCGAACAATGAAAGAAAGTACAACTACTTTATTAAACAAGAGAACCACAACTAAAACTAAATGCTAAACTATTTAACTAGAAGGTCAGGATTAATATAAAGTCAAACTTCCAATGCAGCCATAAGAGCTACTCTAACCTGTAAGCACACATATATTAGTGATCAATACCCAAATAAGAGAATGTGAAAATTTAAGAGTATTTACCTGTATAGCTTGCACAAGATATTGAAGGTCTTGCCTATTAGCAGAAATGTGTGCCATAAAAGTTTCTTAATCCAAATTGCAGTTTTATCTCGATGAAAAGAATGATGGATATGAATACCTTGAAAGTGTTTTAGAAATGTACATTTGTCCTTGTTTTCATTTGTAGCAAGTACGAGATAAGATTGAAACTTATATTAACAATAGAGCTTGTCAAATAAGATTCCTCTAGCCAATCAATGATTCGATCATGATATTTGAAACAAAAAATTTGAAAACCCTGAAATTCTTGGAAAGATGGGCTTTCAATTAGCGCAATCGAGATATGCAAAGAATATTGCGATGGGAATTTGATCTGATTTTTTTCAAAAACCTTGTCAAGGTTGTGAGGACTTGACATAACCATCAGTAAAAGATGAAGTGCCTCAAATTCATAACAAGTATTTGAGAAGTGAGATGGTGAATCATAATAATTTATAAGCTTGATGAGATTTAAAACAACTATCATCAGAAGTACCAGAGGGAAAAGGATTAACTGAAAGACAAAAGTTAAAAAAAGTTATGATAAGTTTGGTTAGTCAACACATAATATCCTCCACTGTACAAAGATATGGATGAGTGAATTTGAGAGATCTCATGGATGATTCATATGGTAAAATCATCCTCTCCATATGTTGCATCTCTAAGACTAACAGAAAGAGGAGTTAGGAACCCATTGATTTCTTCCTCAAGATATAATAGATTGTGTAGAGTTTTCTTCCGGAATCATAACATCCATAATTGTTTGAATTGATGTTTCGAGCCATCCATCGTGGCTCATCATCAGGATAGATCAATGAGTGTGTAGGACAGATCTCGTTGGAATGAATAAATAGAGGTATGAGATAGATGAAACGAGAATGATCGTAGCCGACCATGTCTTAATTAATAATTAATACTACTTAATAATGATTACAATTAATAATTTTAATTTAATTGGGATTAATGAATTATAGATTAAGATTGAACTAAAATAATTTTAATTAATTTTTAATTATAATTAATTATATTTAATTTAATTTAGAATTTTGTTAAGAATATTATTAAACTTTCTAAAAAATTTATTAGTAATGTTAAATTAAATTAATCTTTTTATTTATTAAGATTAAGGTGAAAATCATTTTAATTAATTTCAATTTAAAATTTATTTTACTTTAGAATAAATGATTTGAATTAATTTTAATTTAATTTAGAATTTAGAGTTAATATTAATTATTAATTATTAATTATTAATAATATTAGTATTAGTATTAATCCATTTTTTATGATTAAAAATAATTTAATTAATTTTAATTCAGAATGATTTTCTAGTTAAAATCTAAAATAAAATTCAAAATTACTTGCTAAGAACAAGATAGATCTCACCTTTTCAACGAGATCTTTCCTACACACTCATTGATCTATCTTGATGATGAGCCATGGTGGGTGGCTCAAAACATCAATTCAAACAATTATGGATGCGATGATTCCAGAAGAAAACTCTACACAAAGTACAAAGCACAGAAGCCTCAAAACAATAATATAATAGATTATCACAGTGTATCTGATCATAAGAAAAACCAACAACATGAAAGTTGAAAGGATTAAAATTGATTGTTGGTATAGAAAATCCGAAAAGCTAGTAAGAATACAAGGAATAATGAGAACATGCTGATAGAAAATTAAAATATTTTAAAAATGAAACATGTATCAAATGAGATTCATCATTCATATAATATTGGGAAATTAGTCTATTAGCATGAGGGTTTTAATCCACGAAAATGACTCAAGCATTTACTAACACTGAAAAGGAAAAATTGTGTAAGAGAAAAAATGATTAGCTTCAAAACATACACAAGAGAGATAAGGAGTTGATCACTCACAAAGAAATTTAACATGAATAATTTTTTTGGCTAATGATGATCTCTGTCTCAATAATTAGAATGATGGGCTTCAAATTTATATGCAATTGTGAAAGACATGTATTCCAACCCTGGATTTAATACAAGAATTCTACATGAAGATGCTAAGCGAACAAGAATCTTAAATCTGATTAGAAACTTTATTGTGAGAATTAATAAAATTAACTTGAAAATGTTGAACATATTTCAATAACAAGCTTATATGCAGTGAGACAATGCTGAGAAAAGAATCATGTGAGAAAATTTAGATCTGACCAAGTTCGTGGATCTCATGAGGATCATGAGAACCCGACATAACCATCAGCAAAAGCTAAAGTGCCTCAACTCCCTAACAAGTTCCTGAAATTTTAAATGTTGGATGATTGCATTTTGAGAGCTGGGTAAGATCATTAATTGTATGTTGACAACTACTATCATCTATTTCAACAAGATCATTATTAATCAGATGGAAACTATCCACATCACTGGTTTGATCAGTTGTTTGAACATCACCTAATAGATTACTCAAGTGATAAAATTCTTGTAGTATTATATTCGAGGATGTATAGATTAGACAAATTTCATGACAAAATTGCATTGAAGGGTTAAATCCATCTAAAGATAGAGATCGCAAGCCATAAGATATTTGCTCAATGATTGCATTGTTTTCTTCTTCATCATGTGTGACCTTATCGCCTTGTGTCAAATTAAAACCCAGTTCATCAAATTATGAATTTGAAGGGCAAGGCATATTTACAACATTGGTTGACTTATTACGTGGGTCAAAACACAAGGGGAAGTGAGCTTAGGGAGAAATCACTGTGAGTTATTCTTCTATGATTAAATCAGATTCTATATCCAAGCCTTACAAATCCAAATATTCTTGAGAAATGAAGATATTGACAAATATACATGGGAATTCATCACCATATACATTAGTGGAGTCATTGTCGTTAGGATGATGATTTCCCAAGCCTTCATTTTCATGACTAGTTTCAATTTCACTTGACTGATTACCGATATCACGAGATTCTTGATTAGCCACAGATGTGGAAACATCATCTTGACATAGTGGGATTTGAAAGAGGGAAGATAAATGATATGTGTCTTCATCATTTTTCTCCTCTACCTATCAAATGTGACCACCTTTCACCTGATCACTATTTGAAACAACAAATTGAGAATCGAGAGTATCTAAAGCAATTGTTGGTGGAACAGATTGATCAAACAAATTGAGGTACAGAGAGCCATGAGGTCTAAATGATAAAGGATGAAAGGTACCCCTTGAAGAAGCAATACTTTCGATCAAAAGCAAATTCAATATTTAGATTATGCACACTATGTCATCTTGAGGAATTAAGGAATCCGTCTTCAGATAAGGCTCCATGAAGTTATGGGAGCATTCAAAGTTTTTTTGGATAAGATCTTGATCATGGAAATTAGGTGGAGGTGGAAGAAGTGGATCAACAATTTGATTTCCAGATTTACCAATTTCAACATCGACACAAAGGACCACTTCGTTTAGTAATGAAAAAGGAGGAGGAAAACAAACATAAGGGGTATCAGATTCTTCCTATGAGCATTTAGGTGCCTCATGGATGAGAAAGGTTGGAAACAAGAAATTCATGATAAGATTTGCTTGATTTGTGATTTGAATATTACTGTCATTATAAGATGGCTCATTATCAATAGGGGATTCAAGCTTCTTTTGTTTCTTTAACATTGTTTCTTGATTCTTCTGTAGCACCAGTTTTTAAATATCCTTAAATTATTCTGATGAAGGCATTAATGATTCATACTTCATTGTCATGTCTTGGAAGGTGATCATCTTTTTCTTTTAAGGAAAAATCAAAATATTTTTTTCTATGTTTAACATGAACGTACCCAATTATTTCAACCAAGGTTGACTAAAAATTGTGTCAATCTTTGGGTTAAACATAGTTACGACACACAATTGAGGGATGCATTCATAATGGTCAATTGTTACTTGTAAATCATTAATTTCATATTCTGTCGCCAAAAATATTTGTTCTTTCTCCTATGTTTGAGTCTGGAATTAATTGTTGGTTTGCCAAGTAAACATTGACACAATTTTTCTCATCACTTGTGTTGATAGCGATATTAATCTCCTTTCCTTGGGTATTCCCTCTTAATATAAGTGATCTACAATATGCAATTGAAAGACTATTATAGAAAAATCTTCCTTCCTACTTCATTTTCAATTTTCTTGTATTTGGTGATTGTTTTTACAAATTTGAAAAATTACTCTTTCCTTTAATACTTCTTCATTTATATAAATTATTAAAACTTGAATAACTTATACTTCAGACTTAAAAACTAATGAACTTAAACTTTAAAAAAAAATATTCCTTTTATACCTTTTCAAACTTTAATAATGAATTTTTAATAACCTTTTCTTCCTTAAAAAAAAGTTCAAGGCATTAAGAATAAAGAAATGTTAGAGTTCCATTCCTAGTCAAAGTAAGATCCTTCGGTATTTGGAAAATATCTTTGGCAAGAAAGATGGCTTGAGATTTATTGAAATACACTACGCCCCTGTTACTTCCACTAATATTCGGGTCAGAATCTTTTTTATTTTTCTATTTATTTACTTTTTATTATTTCTATTTATTTTTTTAATTCCATGAGAATTACTCCCCATATTAAACCTAAACTGTAAAAAGGAGATGTTATGAGGGTAAGGTGAATCTTCAGTACGGTTTAGAGAAATTATAAAATGAAACACCAAAATTCAATTTAATTTTAATTCCAGGGATTACTTCCCCATATTACCTACTGTAAAAAAAGGAGATGTATGAGGTGTGAATCTCATGTAGGTTTAGAGAAATTATTAAAATGAAACACCAAAATTCAATTACTTTTAGTGTTTCATTTTAATAATTTCTCTCCTTTATTTTTTATTTTTTAATATTATAAAATACTTTATTGCATTTCTTTTCAATAATCCACTTCTTAAAATTTCCTTATATTAATCTTCTTTCCTATATATAATAGAAACTTGAATGTTGTTGTATAATATCTTTTATATATATATTACCTATTATCCTTTACACACATACACCCTTGTAAACTATTTTAACGAGTTTAGAAATCTATCCCTTTTTAATAATTCGTGAATATGTAAGGTTGGGTCTTAAAACTTTAAAGCTTTAATAAAATTTTAAGCTTACCTTTTGTGTGTGTGTGTGTTTTTTTTTTTTTTACTATGAAAAGTCGAGAATGGTTAACTACTTTTCTTATTCGAACCTTGTTTTTGATTTTTGAATTGTAAAAACTAAATTGCTATCTTGATTGGTATGAACGACACAATTCAGGGTTTCCCTTGCACCTTTTATGACATACCCATGCAAAGGATGCAATAATATCTTTGCTTGGATTTCTTGATTTGTAATCAGTCTCCTTGGATGACAACAGTGTAGTGCAGTTGGGTTGGTATGGAATTGCAATGTTGATAGATTGGACGTCAACAATGTAGTATGGTTTGGCTGAGGAGTTGCTAATTTTTTTTTTCTTCACTTTTTTAATATATATACATCTCTCTTTTATTTTATTTATTTTTTAGTAATTTTTTTGGAGTTGTATTTAGGGCGATTTTTTGGAAGCTTTTATGGTAGGTTTTTCCGGTTTAATTTCTCTAAAATGTGGTACAAATTTATTGAAATCACAAGCTTGATGGGTAATTCTATGCAATCAAAGTGCCCTAAGGGTTTTCCAAGGTGTTGAATCCATATATACAGTAAAAAAAACTAGTTTAAATAACACAAATCAAGATTTCATCTCAAATTTTTCCACCGGATTCTGGCACCGGAAAGTCCAAAAAGTCGCACTAAAGACAACTCCATTTTTTTTCTCTTTTTAATGATTTTTTAATATACCTTCTCTCTCTCTCTCTCTTTTTAAATGACTAAGGGCCAAAAGGGAAATGGAGAATGTCCAAAAGCTTTATGAAGTGAAATGTTGGACTTGCGAGGACAACAAAGTTAACAGAGACTTAATGGCCACTTGTTGAGATCGGAGAACGTGGCTCTGATACCAATGTAACGAACGATGTTCATATACATAGCAGAGTTACTAATCTTCAAAAGACTTGGAAGACGTGAACATTCATAGTAGGACAAGTAATTATATATTGAATAATGTATAAAAGAATTGATGAGATCACTGATTAGAATGAGGGCCTCGTTATATACCTAGGCAGGTGCCCTTTAAAGAATGGTCATGTCCTTAGAGACATGTCTCTTCGTTATTAACTACTAGTTAATTAATCATCAATTATGGTTATTATTGTTTACATTATTTTTATTACTTTCTATAAATTATATTTATAATAGTGCGTTCATGTGCTCAAAGGAAAGGGGGGTGCACTAGCACATGTCGAAGGGACAAAGGAAAGTCATTCATGCCTTCATCGTGTGCTCATGCGCTCAAGGGAGGACGCAGTTCTTCGTGACGAAGGAGTGCGCTTAAGAGGGAAACTTGACTGTTCTCGACACAATTTTCAGAGTTGACAAGGCTTCAGGTTTTGGAAGTATGCTCTGCTTGTGGATGTCTCAAGAACAAGTATAAAAACAAGATTTCATGATAGGAATGAGAAGAAGAAGGATCTGCAAGATTATATGGATGTTGTCGCAATCATGGTGGAATGTGAAAGGTTAAGGAATGTGCATAGTCTCAACATGCGAAAACAAATTAACACTTTCAGAATCAAGATTGAATAGGAACGCCAGTAAATAAACTGAAAAACAAAGAAATGCTAGCAAGAAAAGTAAGATCGACAGTGAAATCATGAAAGACAATGAATAGATTCGACATGCAAAACTTACTTGTAATGCAGGTTGATGAAGAGTTTCATAATCCACAACTATGCGCCTAACCCAGATGAGAATGATTAATTGGGTTAATTTAAAAGAGTTTACATGCAAAATTGTTTCATGCATGATCACCACTTATCTACAAGTGAAAGGATTAGTTAAAGGAAGTTAAGTGGGCTCCTATTTTATAGGTGTGCGCCCACATGTAACAAAGAGGATCATGCATGCATCTAGGAAGAGCACGTCTTCAGAACGAAGGAGTGCACTCAAGGAGGGCGCACTTTCTCAGCATGAAGGAGTGCGCTCAAAGAGGGTGCACTTCTTCAGCCTGAAGGAGTGCGCTCAACACAAGCACATGTTTTCATCAACTTGAAGTGTGCTTTTGCCTTAAAGAGTGATTTTCTTGCTTTTGTTCTATTTTTATGTTTTTTTGAGTGATTTTCGAGTGCGTGCATGGCGAAAATGCTAGTTTCTAAGTTGATATAAGTCATAAGTTCACCTAACCATGGACTAGATAACTTAAACACTTCTATGAGTTAGGTGACGACACTTATGAAACATTGACTTAGGAGGATGCAACACTAGGAGAAAACACACAAATAACAAATCAAATAACATGATGACACTAGGGGGCTTTAAACAACGGTTCATGCAGGCTCCAAAATTAACTTGGGAAAAAAATTTGGAGGGTCGTTGTTGCAGCGACAACAAAACCTTACAAGCTCTTTTTCAATTTGCACACTAATTTCTCCTTTCCTTTGACCTAATACCCTTGTGGTTGTTGCATATAGATATGTTCCTCCAAATCCCCATAGAGAAAGGTTGTCTTTACATCTAATTTCTTAAGATGTAAATCTTCTGCTGCCACTAGACTTTAAAAAGTTATGATTGAAGTTATTCTAACAACATGATAAAATATTTCATCAAAGTATATACCTTTCTTTTGTGCAAACCCCTTCACTACAAATCTAGCTTTGTACTTCTGTTTTCCTCCATCATCTTCCTTCAACCTGTAAACCTATTTATTCTGCAATGTTATTTTACCTGTAGGAAACTTGACTAATTCCCAAGTCTGGTTATGTACGAAGGAGCCCATCTCTTCTTTCATGGCTTTCTCCCACTTCTTCCTGGTTTCTACCGGCATTTCTTCTTCATATCCTTCTGGTTCACTAGAATCAGTTAACAATACATAATATAATAAAGGATAGTATCATTCATGGGGTCTACTTATCCTGGTAGATCTTCTAACACCGCTTTCACATTTTTGAGGTGCATGTTTTTGTTGTGGTTGTTGTTGTGGCTTCTGATCATTATGATTTTTAGGCACCTTTAATTTTTCTGTGATCTCATCAAACATTGTGTATTATTTGTTTTCCTTTTCCTATTTCTTTCCTTGCATCTCATCCTTATACAAGACCTTTTCATTGAATATGAAATTTCTGCTCCTAATAATTTTTGTGATTTTCATAATCATACAAGCAATAACCAAAATCATTAACACTATATCCAATAAATGTACGTTTCTTTAATTTTGCCTCAATCTTTCTTCTATTTTATTTATTAATGTGGACAAAGGCTTCACATTTGAAAGTCTTTAGAAATGAATAGTTTACCTTTTTACCTTTCCATGCCTGCTATGGAATATCACCATCCAAGGAACTTGAATGCCCTCTGTTTATTAAATAAAAAACAATATCTACAACATCTACCAAAAATTGTAAAGGTAATTCTGCATGCAATCTCATGCACCTTGCATGTTCCATGATTGTTCTATTCATCCTTTTTGACACACCATTTTCTTGTGGTGTTCTTGGAACTGTCTTCTCTCTATGAATTCCACGCTCTAAATAGTAATTATCAAACTCCTTACTGCAATATTCACATCCATTATCTAATATGAGACACTTCAACTTCTTTCTTGTATCATTCTCAACCAAATCTTTCCATTTCTTAAAAGTATAAAAAACTTCAGATTTATTTTGAATACAATAAACCCAAGTTTTCCGAGTTGCGTCATCAATAAAAGCAATATAATAGTGAGATACACCGAGAGATGATACCTGAGTAGGTTCCCATACATCTGTATGCACAAGCTCTAATTTTTCACTCTTCTTTTCTTTCCCAACTATGAAAAATTTGACTTTCCTTTATTTTCCATAAACACAATTCTCACAAAAATCCAAATCAACATGCTTCAAACATGGCAATAGATTCCTTGAGTGAAGAATTTGCATCCCCTTCTCACTCATGTGCCTGAGCCTATGATGCCAGAGTGTTGTATCTGCTGCTATGGAGGTGAAAGCATTAAAAAAACTAGAAATACCATTGCATAAATACAATGTACCAAGCTTTTCTCCTTTTGCTATTACTAGGACTCCTTTAGTGACCTTCCAGGTTTTGTTTGTAAATGTAGTTACACATCCTTCACCTCCCAATTTCTTTGTTGAGATTGGATTTTTCTTTAGATCTAGAACATGCCTTACCTCCTTTAATAACCATTGGTTTTCATTCTATTATTTATAAAAACCTTATTCATTCTAATGATTTTACAGGGTTTATCATCACCCAAATGAACTTGTCCAATTTCTCCTTGAACATAGTCATGAAAATGTTTTTTATCAGGTGTGGCATGGAATGAAGCCCTTGAATTTACCGTCTATACATCAATAATATTTTCTAATTAAAGAATCAAATTATCTTGCAACACATCACCTATTACATTCCCTTCATGATCGTTCTCTTTTTGTTCATCTCCTTCTTTTCCCTTTCAAGATTTACAATATTTCTTTAGGTGTTGTTTCTTCCCACATTTCCAACACACTATCCAAGATTTGTATTTGAATTTTCCTTTCCTTGAATTACTATGATGTCCCAGGTTCTTTCCTCTCTCTAGCTTTGTTCCCATAGTCTTTGAAGTCAAAAACATTACCCGTTGTCTCACTTGAACTTTTCTTGTCTCATTTCCTTGCTATGGATAGCACCAACAACATCATCAAACTTTAAAGTACTAGATCCAGATAAAAATTACTGATGGCCATAAGTAAGCCATTCCAACTTTCTAGAAATGAGCACAGAAATAATAGAGCCCTAATTTCATCATCAAAATTTGCCCCTACAAAATTTCACTGACTCGTAACCGTGTTAAATTCATTTAAATGATCAACAATAGATCTTTCTTCTGACATCTTCATATTAAATAAATGCTTCATAATAAATACCTTGTTAACATCGACGGATTTTCATATAGTTTGATCAATGTCATCATTAGACCCTCAGTTGTCATTTCCTTTGAAATATTGAAGGCCATTGATGCTACCAAGCACAACCGTATTGTTTCGAGTGCCTTTCTGTCAAGAATATCTCATTATGTGTTCGCCATACTTATCAGATTCTTTGCTTTTCCACCCAATGGTAGGTAAATATCTTTCCGATACAAATAATCCTCCATTTGCATCTTCCATAGATAGTAGTTTTTTCCGTTGAATTTCTAAACCCGAAACCTACCATCGTCTGCCATTTCTCCCACTAGAACTAGGAACACTTTTTTCCTGTAAGTTTATCAGCCAAATAGACCTTCGACTTTGATACCAATTGTTATAAATAAATAAGAAGGCAATGGAACAAATAAAATATTGTGGAATCAAAAACAAAAAAAAAAATTGATAAAACAAGAAATACACAAATATACGTGATTCACCCAATTTGGGCTACGCCCATGGAGAAACATCCAGCCCGTCCTTTCATATTATTCAACAAAATGAAGAGATACAAGCTACAACAATTCCATTGTAATTTCCTCTTCTCTCTCACACAATCTCCTCTCTCTTTATCGTACAAAATAATAATGAACAATTGCAATACAATTCACTCATATAAATTGATGGTTTCCTTCTAGGAAAAAAACCATAAATTGACATAACTTCTATCATCGGATATTTTTCCTAATGAACGACCCATATTGAGTACAAAATTACAATATTTTACAAGACAAATTTTCATTTATTTTTTTCTTTGAGGGCGCTTCCCCCCGAACCCCTGCCAAGCAGGGGGTGGGGCGGGGGGGCTCATAAAATCGTCATCGCCCGATCTTAATGTTGGGCAAACTTGTTAATGCTATGCAAGCTCCCTCATCAGTATTAAAAATATGTGTTTAGGATCATCTCATATTAACCAAAATGTGAAGGATTATGTGTCAAGTATTGAGTGTCTTTTATGAGCAATTTATGAGATTAATTAGGTGTTTAAAACAAATATACAACAAGTAAATTGCAGAGAAGTAAAACATAACAAACTCATAACAAAAAGTTGATAAAGGAGATTACCCCTCTCAGGATACATCTCCTTGGACCTGCTTCAATGGCTATGCCCTCTTTGGATTAATGGTCAATTATCTGATTACATGCACCTGCAATGATCCAATGGATTTTCAACCTACTTCATTGGATTCAGAAGATCCAAAAACACCAAAGATGGCTCTGCAATTGCACTTCAACTGATCTAGGCTTGACCTCCTCTCCTAGTGGCCCTAAGCTTCCTTAAACTTCAACATAGAAAATTCACACATAGAAGTGCCTTTCTGTCTCTGCAACCTATTTCATTGTGTTCAGAGCATCAAAACCATCTAGGAATGACTCTTTTTGAGCCAAACTTGGTCGAATTTAGCCAAAGTTACGGCCTCTTCAATTTTCCCTAGGAAAACTCCACCAAATCTGGAGAAAGTCCAGTTAACCCTGCCAAAAATGGAGTAGCGTTGGATTTAGAGGACCTACCAAAACTATCGCAAATTTAAACCAAAATTAATTAGTGGATAAAAATGGTTAATTAATACTAATCCAGTTTAATCCACACAGTAAGTGTTGGCGCTAGCTGCCAGTTTGCAAACTTGCCCACCTCCCAAACCTTCAACGCTTATAATTTAAATGAAACATTTAGCCCATAATTGTTAAGTAACATAGTGTGTCATAGTGGTGGAAAATGGGGCTTATGTGGGCGAGGTCATGGGTTCGATTCCCTAGCTTGCCATATAATTTTTACATGACCTTTGAGAGGGCATGTGGCGACCTCTGGGCTTGCTACGTGTCAACCTCTCATTGGTCCACCTCAAATGTACTTGACCAATAACGTGCCAAAAAACGTCAAAATATGATTGAGCCATATGTCAGAATATTTCAAGGAATATTCCCTAGAATTTTTTATTTTATTTTATTTAATTAATTAATTTATTTTTATTTTTTTTGACTAAGCTGTATAGATCTAGTCAGCATCCCAGTCGGCCTATAACCAAAATTTGCTTTTTTGACAAAACAAATAATTGGCTCTATCTTTCTCATACGAACTCCATTTTGAGTGAAACAAGTTGCGTTGGGATCGTATCTCCAAGACAGACGTGGTCATTTAGGTTTTGAGTGATTCCGAGCACTTTGAGTTTTGAACAATTTTTTGCTTCTAATCCAGATTTCGATCACTCCTTCCCACTGATAGGCTTTTGGACCCACAAAAGCTGGTTATCTGATGAGAGTTAAATACTCTTCTCCTTCCCAAGTTCTATCAATTGATTCTACTTGGAAAAATATCCATGACAACCACATGGGTTCACTAACATGCCTTGCCTTGCAAACAACTTGGAACTTTAACCAATGTTCTCCTTTTGCTGCTGACCTAATCGAACACTTGCTGGCTACTTGATGATTAAACACTCTACTATACCAAAGTGATCCCTCGGTGCTTGGAAAACTGATTGATGGCCTTCCCACTGAGAATCATGTTCCTCCTTTGCAACACATACATTTGATGCAAGCTTCTCCTCGGAAACCACTTTTCCAAGTTAAGCCCATCTAAGTGAACTACATCAATGAGTTCCAATATCAGTAATAAAAAGAAAATAAATGACCATTATTTTACCTCCATGGCTCCAAATTCCACATCTGGAAGAATGCATTCACCATCTCTTTTGCTTCTTGGCATCAACACATCACATGGTCTACAATTGATGCAATTTTTTTTTGGCATTTTTGTCCACTTTCGCTTCTTGATTACATCATCCTCCAGTATTAACATGCTGCTCATGTCATCATTTGAGAATGAAAGCTAATCATGAGCCTCTTTCTCAAGCATGGACCTTCCAAAATCCTGCGACATCTTGTCATAAGAAACACCATTAACCTTGAAAAACACTCATGCAAGAATATAACTTGACAACCTCTTCTTTTTACTTCTTCAAAGCAACAATTGCCATGTCATGTGAACATCACCATGTACTCTTACATCTTGGTGTAGAAAGCATCGAATAAACACAAGTTGACAAAACATGCTTCTTCAAACAACTAACTTTCAAATCAAGCAAAAGCATATACAACAACTTGATGATTTACAACAAGAATTCCACATTCTCATGAAACAATTCATCACATCTCCCTTTCATATTTGGAGACAAAAGCAACTCTTCCAATTCGATATAACATACATGTAACAATCAATCGACCACACAAGACGACACTCATGCATGTGCAAATGATCAAAATTCTCAAGTTGACAACATACATGTTAACAAGGCAATTAACCAACACAAGTCAATCACTCATTCATGTTCAAGCACAATGAAACTATTAAAAATTCCACGGTTCACACACAAAAAATCTCGTGCATGTATAACAATTCTCAACTCATTCACAAGTAAAATCACAAGTAAAATAATCCCATTGGTATGTACGAGTACTTAAAGAGCTGAAATGACCAATTATTCTACAATAAAGTGAGTCAACATACTCCACTTTTGAACACCTTCCTAGCGTAACCATACAAGTTCAAGAATGCAACATGCATGCAAATTTGTAGTTACAAATTGCCATCTTTGCTGCATCTACGTGAGTCAACATAACTCTACTTTTCTAATATCTTTCTTCATGCAATATGCAACATATTTTCAGATGAAAAGAAATGCATCCAAATAACAAGGAAATGCATCAATAAGGAAAAATTTGCATCAATTATCAAAAGAGATGCAAGGCCTTAATTGGTTAAGAAATCTAACCATCTCTTTCCAAACCATTTCAATGGCGCTTATTTTCGCTGCACTTCATCATGTGTATCATCTTGACCGACATCAATTATGGAATCCTCTTTTCCATTCTTGCCAAAATCTCTCTCCACCTTCTTCAAATGTCGTGGATGACTTGTTGGATGAAAAGTCCAACACTTGTCTATAACATGACCCTACTTATGGCAATGAGTGAAAAATAGTTGCATCTTCTTTTCAACATGGTTTCCAATATCCGATGGACCTTTGGATTTCTATCTCTTTTGTTTTGAAAGTTTCCTGTGTATGGCTATCCTCTTCCAACACCTCGAAACAGTATGGTTATTCAAACCACAAAAGGAACATGTAAATTTCTCCAAATCTTATGTGAAGATTTACCATGTTTATCATAATCAAAATAAACTTGATTAAAGAAAGATTTATACCTTGCACATTCACCTTTGTTGCCTTCTTGAGGAGGTGAATTTTATGAGGTAGTGGCTTTATTCAAAATACCAACAATGGTTTCAATGACCTTAGAGCTTTCAACATCCTCTTGTTTTCCATTTCCACTAGTTGCATGCTTATGATCATGTTTTTGCAAAGTGGGTATAAAACTTTTGAATTCCTCATGAACACAAACTTCACAAGCTTGAGGTAATTAACATGTAACGAAAGTCCTTCTACCTTCATGTGCCTCCTTGGATTTGGAGCATTATCCATCATGTTTTCCATAACCAAGACCCAGATACCTAGGCCTTTCCTCAACAACAATTGGATTAAATATGCCTTGTGCATGTTTTCTTAATCCTTTACCTTCATAGCCCATCTTCATCAATAATTGGACCCTATTCCTCTAGTGTGTCGTTCAAAAGCACCAAAACATTCATTTTGAGAGGAAATTGAAGATAAAATTGAATTGCATACCTCATTTTCATGCACATAATTGGCTAGGGTTTCCTTGGCATCATAGAGTTGAATATCCATTACATGCATATTTTCAAGAAGATCTTGCTTCTCCTCCTTCATGGCCATCAACTCCTCTTGAAGTATAGTGTTGTCCTTCCTATCTTCATACATATCTTACACCATATCTCTCATGATGATAATCTCTTGCAACATCTCTTCATCAAAGAGTCTTGCTAAGGAAGATGGATTAGAAATATCACTTATTGAAGCTGCCATCACATAAACTTGCACACAGTTAAATTCTCCTTGCACAAATACAAAACCAATAGCTAATTTTCTAGCTAACCTTGGCAGACCATCTCAGGGTTAAAATGAGCTAACAATGCTTTGATATATAACTTGATATGAATGTTGGGAAAACTTGTTAATGCTATGGAAGCTACCTCATCAATATTAAAAAATGTGTTTAGGATCATCTAAAATTAACCAAAATGTGAAAGATTATGTGTCAAGTATTGAGTGTCTTTTATGAGAAATTTATGAGATTAATTAGATGTTTAAAACACATATACAATAAGTAAATTGTAGAGAAGTAAATACCAACAAACTCATAACACCAAGCTGATATAGGAGTTCACCCTTCTTGGGTTACATCTCCTTAGACCTGCTTCAATGGCTAGACCCTCTTTGGATTAATGGTGAATTCTCTGATTACATGCATTTGAAGTGCTCCAATGGCTTTGCAACCTGATCCATTGGACTCAGAAGACCCAAAAATTGGTGCATAAGGGAGAAAGCCCATTGAAAAATGTGGAACGATTCGATGCACTGACATAAGGAGGGAAATCTTTCATGTGGTGAGGTGGAGCCTTTTGCTCATTAGAAATTAGAATGGATTCGATCCAATGGAATTGGAGAAGATAGATCAGTCCGTTCGAGAACGATGACGAGTAAGTCAGATAAGGACCAGATCACATTTGCTCCTCAACCCAAAATGAGAAATCATTTAGATATGATATGATTTATGAAATAATATGAATTGAAGTTTACTTCTGGCGCAAAAAAACTCTCCAAGCTCTGCAATTGGACTTCAGTTGATCTAGGCTTTACCTCCTCTCCTGGCGGCCCTAGGCTTCTTTAAACTTCAATGTAGAAAAATCACATACAAAAGTGCCTTTCTGCCTCTACAACCTATTCCATTGTGTTCAGAGCATCAAAATCATCTTGGAATGACTCTTTCTGATCCAAAATTGGTCAAATGTAGCCAAAGTTATGGCTTCTTCAGTTTTCCCTAGGAAAACTCCACCAAATCTGGAGAAACTCCAGTTAACCCTACCAAAAATGGAGTACTTCCGGATTTAGAGGACCCGCCAAAACTACCGCCAAGTTAAACCAAAATTAATTAGCGGATAAACATGGTTAATTAACGCTAATCCCATTTAATCCGCACAGTTGGTGTTAGCGTTGGCTGCCAGTTTGCAAACCTGGTCACATGTGGAGGTTAAGGTTAGCGCCCACCTCCCAAACCTTCGACACTTACAATTTAAATGAAACCTTTAGCCCATAACTGTTAAGTAACATAGTGTGCCATAGTGGTGGAGTGTGGGGCTTGTGTGGGTGAAGTCACGGGTTCAATTCCCTAACCTTCCATATAATTTTTACATGACTTTTGAGAGGGCACTTGGCAGCCTCCAGGATTGCCATGTGTCAGCCTCTCATTGGTACACCTCAAATGCACTTGACTAATAACGTGCCGGTAAGTGTCAAAATATGATTGAGCCATATGTCGGAATATTCTGGGAATATTTCAAAGAATATTCCATGGAATATTCTTTTTGCTGATGGGGTTGTACGGATGCCTAGTCGGCATCCCAGTCAGCCTGTACCCAAAAATTGCCTATTTAACAAAATGGACAACAAGATCTATATTTTTCATACAAACTCCGTTTTGAGTGAAACAAGTTGCATTGAGATCATATCGCCAAGACGGACGCAGTCATTCAGGTCTTGAGCGATTCCAAGCACTTTGATTTTTGAGCAAATTTTTACCCCTAATCCAAATTTCAATCATCGCCCTCCCTAGACCCCCGTGACAGCAATCCTACGGGTGACATTGCCACCTCGTTAAGAACTGGGATCCAACACGGCTAAAATGAGACCTCTGAATCAAGAATATAATCAGGCTCCATACCCAATAGGTGTAGTAGAATGTCCTTCTTGTACATGGTTTATTCATCCATTCTTCCATCACATGTCTTCATACATGTACCTATAACTCTCCCTACATTAATTTTATCTTAGGATTTCCTTGTCTTACCCATAATCACACTTTGGAATTACACTTATGGGTTTTTGTGGATGATCCTCAACAATCACATGTCAAGTGGTTTCTCTCCTCTCCATAATTTGTAATAATGAATGGATCATTCCTTCTCTTCCACAATATTTGGATATTTCAAAGCATGTCTCTCACACTTAAGGTGTAAAAATTAACAAAATATGCATCAAGAACATATATCATGCCATCTCCCATAGGAGATTTTACCCCTCTGAAAATATGCTTTAGCAGCGAATACTACAACTCAACAATTATTACATGAGAAATACCATGAGAAATGGCTATTCCATATAGATCTTACATATATCTCACATTGCACAATGTTTTTGATACATCTTAGGGCTTCTTCAACTACCTTGTATTACATTCCATCTCCTTCAGGCTTCACATCCTCAGATCTTAACCTTAGGCTTTGATACCAAAATAGTAAACTAAAATGAGAACACTTCTAGGTGTAGAACCCATAGGCATATTTTATTAGAGTTGATCCATTCATCAAACACACAATATTATCCCATATTTATAATAATAGTATAGATAAAATAGATAACCATCACAACCTATTACAACTGAATGAGAAGGAAAATTACATGAGTTTATGACTCATACTTATTGAAAATATGATTCTTTAAAAGCATGCATTGGAACAATATATCTCTCATTAAGTCTAATAGGTACTCCTCTCCAAGGTTTTCATTCACCAAAAATTGATTTGTTTTAGGATATTTAAATATATGGTATTATTTAGTAAGGACTAATGCAAATTTTGCATAAAAGGATTGGTTTTGCAAAAGCTTGTCTTAGGAAATTGTGGGTAGCATGTTCACATGGGCCCTGGCGAAATGTTTTTTTTTTTTCCTAGTTTTCCTATGACTTGTACGACTACCCTTTGGTTAATAAACCATGATCTAAGGGCACCTAAATCATCAAAATTACTCGGGGAATGCACCTAGCCTAAGCCACACCTTCCCTTAACATCACTATATTTCTGTACCCATATGGTTTTGAATAAATAATATTCACACCATGAGTGTATTAATAGAACACCCTAGCACTAATTATTTTATATCTCAATGATTCCTTGGCCAAATTCACTTGGAAGAGGTTACATAACTCTTTTATACTACTCGGTTTGGTTTTTATACACAGACCAAATTCACAATATGTACCTAAATGGCCCCAGGAAGCATGTTCCAACTTGTCATAAAACTCTAGCCAAGACCCAGATGGTCAAACCATAAATTCCATTGGACTCCTAACATCATACTACAACTAGGGGCACCCCTATGCCAACATTCCATTAGCCAAACATTGATTTATTTAAGGACATTCATAGTTATGATTTTAATCAATAAGGACCAATGAAAATTTTGCACAAAGGGGTTGACTCTGCAAAACCTTGGCTTGAGTAATTGCGGGTAGCATGCTCATATTGGTCTTGGCCAAACAAAACTATTGGAGCTTATGAAACTCATTTTTTCTACTCAATTTGGTTTTATACCCCTAGAACATATTCATCATGTGTCCCTAGATGGCTCTAGGAAGTGAGTTGCAACTCACCATATTGCCAACAATTGCTTTCTTTATCATTGAACCCAAGTTCCAGGAACAACAGAGAAGATGGACCCCTGAGAGGTCAATATTGACCCAAACAAGATCCCATACCCCTACGTGTTGCTAGATCAAGTTGCCTAGCTAGTGGGGCAAGAAAATGGAAGTAGATTTCTTGCTTTTTCAGATTTGCACTCCCGCGGGACTAAGTATATAAAAATCTAATTGGGAATTAGATGGGTGGATTTTTCTTCATTGGACTCCTAACACTAGTTTACAACTACTAACACCCTCTTCTAGGATTCCATTGACTAAAAATTGATTTATTTGATGATCTTTGAAGCTAGGTTTTTGGCCAACTGAGGACCAATGCAAATTTTGCACAAACATTTTTGGTTCTACTAATACTTGTCTCAAGTGATTATGGATAGTGTGTCCACATGGACCTTGGCCAAACACACTTTCCAAAGCCTAAATGGCTATAGGAAGCAAGTTTCAACTCACCATAAAATTATAATTGATACTAGGATGGGAAAACTATCGATTTTGTTACACTCTTGACATTGGGTTATAGATTGGGGCAACCTTCTCCTTATATTCCACTGGCCAAAATTTGATCTATTTTAGGATATTTGAACCTAGGGTTTTGTTCAGTGAGGACCAATGCAATTTTTTCATAAAGGGGTTGCTTTTACAAAGCCTTTGATTGAGAAATTATGGGTAACATGCTCACAAGGGCCTTAGCCAAACACAATTGCTAAATCTTACAAAAATCATTTTTGATACTTTGTTTGGTTTTTATATTCTCAAACTAAATTCATCATATGTCCCTCGATGGCTCTGAAATGTGAGATGAAACTTGCCACAAAAATCTAACTGAGACTTATGCTAGGTCCCTATGATAGTGGTGTAGCTCCATTATTGTTATTGCTAGTGTATCCCCCTTATTGTTATTGTTGTGCCCATGCAACCCCCATATTGTTATTTTTGTGTCCCATAGAAGCCCACTATTGTTATTTTTGTGCCCTTACATTATTATTGTTATGTAGGTTCTAATTATATTATGACCCCTTAGACTCCTATATATACAAAGGAGGTCTTATCATTTGTATCATCCTAGAATTATTTATTTATGTGATGTAAAGGAGGCTTCCCCCTCGAAGAGGCTATTTCTCAAGTCATCGATCTATATTTTCTTCTATTTTGTCAGCTGGTTACATAACATTTGGTATTAGAGCTTTGGATTCTATGGTTTCATTGCTTCAAACAGGTCATCATGGTGTTTTCGGTATACCTTTTTCTATACAAGCCTTAAGAAGCTGAAATTGTGACCACGTGGAGACAAAATATTGGTAAACTTTATGTACAAATTTCAGATCTTGGTTTACTATATTTTCTGAGATATGATCTGAAGAAGTTAGGGGTTTTGTAGGATCTATAATTCAATATAAAAATGTGACCTACGGAAAATCGTCATAACTTTCTCTCCGAGCATCGGATATGAATTTTGTAAAAATTTACTAAAAGTGCACAGACTGTAGTTTTTGATGTATTATGTTCAGATCCGAAGGTCAAAATAGTGACACATGGAACTCCATACAAGTTCGCTTTACTGAACCAATCTATAATCAGGTCATTGTGGGATATTGGGCATAATTTTTTCTTGAAGAACCCAATATTGGTCAAACTTGTGGAATTGTAAAGAAGACTCTTAGGGATACAACAGGACACAATTTCAGACCTTGGATATCCAAAATTATAGAGATACAATAAATTCAATATCGAACTCCTAAAAAGAAAGAAAAAGGTGTGTATTTTTTTAAAATTTGCATAACTTTTGTTTGAAAAATCAATTTGAAGTGGTTCAAAGGGCATAGTGAAGTATATATATCGTTGTTTGATTCCAAAGTTACTTGAAACAAAAAAATGGACACACCTAGTAAGCAACCAAAAATATCCACTATGACGCATGAAGAAGAGGAAGAAATGCAAACATGATATATCAAAATTACGAGACGAAGTGCAACAAATTTTGCTCTCGCAAACAGTAACCAAAAATGAACTGGAAGCTAAGATGGATTGTATAGAAGAAAAATTAAAGGAAACATGTAACATTTGAAGAATGGTTTAAAAACAAACATGGAAGGTTTGACAAAGTTGTTACAAGAAATGCTTCCTAGTGGTGACAAGGTACTCTATGAAAATTAGGATGAGGACTAAAGGAATATGAAATATGATTTTATAGATTCCAACATTGGATTTAAAACCCACCACATTCCAAAGATAGATATGAAGAAGTTTGATGGAAAGGACCGGGTAACATGGATACTACATATGGAGCATTTCTTTGATCTACATGATGTCTCACATACACAAAAGTTAAGCATTCCATCTTTATATCTAGAAAAAAATCAGTTTGTGTGGTATAGATGGCTTTATTCTCATAAATAAATTGTCACTTGGACAATTTTTGCGAAAGAATTGGTATCACATTATGACGATACTAATAGAAATACATTCTTTAGCCAATTGATAAATCTCAAACAAAAGGTTTCAAAGGTGAAGGAATTCAAGAACTTCCAAAGGTTGAATATCAAGGTAAATGATATTCTAGAAGAGCATAGGATTGATGTCTTCATAGGGACTTTAAGGGATAACATCCAACATGATATTTTCCTTTGGGAACCTAATTAATTAGAGAAGGCATTCAAGGTGGCAAGAAAAACTTAAAGAAAAATTATGGCAACAAGGAAGTCTGCCACACACAACTATAAATATGGAAGTGTTGCTTCTCCTAGCCTCCCATAGCCTACAAGGTTGACACCACAACAACTGGAGGAAAAAATATTAGAAGGGCTATGCTATAGTTTTGATAGAAAGTACACTAAGGGTCATAAGTGTGTTGAGAAGAAATTATTTTACATAGATTGTCAGGAGGAGGAAGAAAAGGGATTGGAAACATCAAAATAAGAGGATATACACCAGGAACCAACCCCAGATAAAGAAGAAGTTAATATGACCATATATCGTAATTCATCGACAGGAATTACCACACCTCAAACTCTCAAGATAGAAGGATTTATCAAGAAGAAAAATGTAATAGTGCTGATCGATTCTGGTAGTACCCACAATTTTATTCATTGTAGGATAGCCAAGAAATTGAATTGCTTTCTATATCCAGCACCAAAGTGTCAAGTGATGGTTGCAAATGGAGGAACTATAAATTTCTTAGGGAACTGTCATAATATCAATCTAACCATGGGGGTATATGTATTAAATAGTCCAATGATTTCCATTCCAATGGGTGGTGCTGATGTTGTATTAGGACTCCAATGGTTAAAATCTTTGAGGACGATAGGTTTTAATTTTCAAGAAATTTTCTTGAAATTTTCATGGGAAGGAAATGAAATTGAATTAATGAGCATCGTAGGGAAATCACGGAAGATAATAAGCTCTAATAACATGACAAAGTTTTTGAAGAAAGAACAACGTGGCATAATTGCACAATTATGCTCACTAGATGTTCAAACATCGAAATCATCTATATCTCTCAATATCCAATGAATATTGGACAATCATTCCAAAGTATTTGAGACTCCCAAAGTCCTCTCACATATTCGAGATATGATCATGCCATTCACTTGATTCCAGGAAGCGCTCCTCCAAATATCATACCTTATAGATATCCCTATGCCCAAAAGAGTGAAATTGAACATATGGTTGCAGAAATGCTAGAGGTAGGTATAATTCAACCTACCCAAAGTTATTTCTCTGCTCCAGTAGTATTGGTACACAATAAGGATCATGTCATATGTGTCTTGTTAAAGGGATCTCAACAAGCTCACTACTAAAGATAGATTTACCATTCCTATCACTGATTAATTACATGAAGAAATTTACTTCACCAAACTAGATCTTCATTCAGGATATCATCAAATTAGAATGAAGACTGAAGATATTCTGAAAACAACATCCAAAACTTATGAAGGTCATAGTGAATTTTTGGTCATTCCTTTTGGCCTTACTAATGCACCTTCCACATTTCAAGGTTTGATGAATTCCATTTTCAAACCCTTCCTTATAAAATTTGTGTTATTATTTTTTGATGATATATTAATCTACAACAAGTCTTCGAAGGATCATGTTCAACATGTTGACAGGGTGCTCAAACTATTGTAGGAGAAATAAGTGTATTCAAAAACCTCCAAATGTTTATTTGGGGTACATGATGTGGAATATTTGGGTCATATTGTATCTCATGAGGGTATTAAGATATATCCTAAAAAAATTAAATCCATCAAGGAATGGGAAATTCTCACAACCCTAAAGAAACTTCGAGGATTTCTTGGGTTGACAGGGTATTATCGCAAGTTTGTTAAGAATTGTGGGAAAATAACAACACCTTTAACAACATTACTGAAGAAAGATGCATTTTTTTGGACTCTAGAAGCAAATAATTCTTTTTGTTGGACACCTAATCCTAAAGGGCTAGCGTGGAAGCCGAATGGACAAAGCAGTCCAAGGGACCTTGGGATGTGAATCCCAACGGTCACCATATTGTACTATAAATGTACATCTTTTGTGAATAAAAATTGCAATGCATGATTTATCTTTCATATTTTCTCTCTTCGACCATGTCTGTTTAACATGGTATCAGAGCCATGATGTGTGGCCTGTGTAGTTGCCTTGAATAGTGCTGGCCTGTTTAATTCTACCTGCCTGTTCTTCTAAATACCTTTGACTGTCATAAACGTTTAAAAAAAAAGAAAAAGAGCATAATTACACCTGCTCCTCTGTCCCACACCTGAAGCTGCATACATGAATGTAACGTTTGCCTGCCTGAAGACTGCGTACCTGACTCCTCTGATGGCGCTGTCTGCTGTGGTACCTTCCTGAAGACTGCGTACCTGACTCCTTTGGCGCCGCTGTCTGCTATGATAACGCCTCTAACTTGTCATTCATAACGCATTCTAAACCTGCAATAAGAACCTGCGGTATGGTATTCTAAATGTAACGTATGAGAACTAACAATGAGAATTGCGTTTCGAATAATAGCTTGCTGTTAGTGTGATTGCGTATGGTAACAATGAGAATTGCATTTCGAATAATAGCCTGCTGTTAGTGTGATTGCGAAAGGCAAGTGACTGTAGGGTTTGTGAATTAGCAAATATGATAAGCAACTGTCAGCGTGAGCAGTAAGGAATTCCGTCCAAAGGAAGTCATCAAGCGTATTATGTCGATCAGCATTGTGAAACCGAGGGAAGTAATGAATACTGTTGAAGGTGTAAAAGCATGTCGCCGCTAAACATAAGAGGATGGCAGCCACAGTATTGAACCAACGATGCATGAAGTGCAAGGTGAATGGGACCCCTCGTACACAGGTAAAGCATCAATATTGTCGAACGCCATAATAACCAAGGCACTCCACCATTGAGCCACAGGTAGCTTTGTAAAATCCGTGTAACTCCGTCCATGAAGTAGCGGGTAGAAGGCAGGGGTATAGGCTTTTTTGGGCTGTGTCTGTCGCTTCCAAATTTGTTTGTTTCCAAACAGTAAAGGGATTATTGTTATTTGTCCATGTCTGTTTAAAGGTCGAGCCAGCGGTCCCTAACGAGGGTGGATAATTTGTACCACCGCATATAAAGAAATAAGCCAAACCAACGAACCATAGAGGAAAAGCTCGTAGAATCTAAAAGGTGAAACTGATTGATTAGATTGTGCAGGGGCGAAGGTCACTCATAGCCAGTCTGTCCAAAATATAATGATTGATGCAACCTAAGTCTTGAGGCTGACATTACACATAATTAGTTCTCGGCCCTAGGAGAACAGCACGCACGGGGTTCAAATCGCTGTCTGTTTAACATTGTATAATATTTGGCGAACTATTTCTTGCACTTGCTTCAGCGGCATTGCACTTTTCAGATGCTCTGGTTCGATGTCACTTATATCATACCTGTAATTTGTAACTATAAGCTGTGGCTTCACGTATGTATAGAAAATCAATTTTTCTTCTTCATCAATCAAACAGATTTTGGCACAAAGATAAAGTGAACCATCCTGTCCACCACCAACCATCTCACAACTTAGTGAGACAGCTGAAACTGATGTTCTGCTGTTTTCAGCTTGAATTCGTTTATTCACCAAAGAAACGGATCCACCAGCAGGAAGCGAAGCCGGTGGCAACTGACATGCTGCTTGATGATAAGCGGCTTCCTGGGCGCTCCTGAAAATGTTCAAACATAGCTTGCATCCTCTTTTGCTAAACTGTTCAGCACATTCAACTTTTGGCAGGGGACCAATCAGATGTTCTGTCAAATTGTTTTGTTTATAATCAGATTGTTCTGCCACGCTCAAGTATCAGGGCAAAGCCAAGCATGCAACCCTTCTACAAAATGGTGGATGACAGAGACTCGAGTTTATAAGTATTGATAGACAAATGAAGAGTGCTAAGGGTTATTTTGTAGCCCTATTCTCTGATGAGCCAACTCTCTTTTCCAATTTCTTCAACCACGGAGACACAGTTTTAGAGTTTTCATTCAAGAATATCCACTTGCACGTATAAACGAGAAACTTGATATCCAGTTTTGTAGTTTAACATGAAATTAAGTGAAGCTGCGCACTGAACATTGTGGAGAACTCATCGTATATTGTGTTGAATTGCTTATAAAAGCGCTGATAAGTTGTGCTGTCCGTTTAATTTGAATACTCTGCTGTCATGATTTTAAAAGGGTTGATTTGTGTATTCATAAATCAGCTGAGGGTTGTTCCCTTGCATTGATTATAAGAAGGCCGAGCGGAGTTGTATGAGTTACAAACCAGTGAAACGCTGTGCGCCACTGTTTGTACACTGTCATAACATTCACCTGTTTGTGTTGTAAGCTCACTGTGTGCCAATTATATATATATATGCTGTTCCTTTCATGAAACAGGGAGTAGACATTAAAATTGCAGCAGCAGAATTGTTAGTTATTTGCGACATAAATTATTAAGTTTCCACTATTGGTCAACACTTTTACAACATTTGCCATTTTATTCCAAGGGGATGATAAAGT
>APFE031111086.1:42180-108877 GCA_000404065.3 Pinus taeda
CTCAAGTCATTGATCTATCATTTCTTCTATTTTTGGAGCTAGTTACATAACACTTAGATGGTTGAATGATCAATTATGTTGGAATACTTAAATTGAGTTATAACTAAAAACACCCCTCTTCTAGGATTCCATTAACTGAAAATTTATGGTTTTGGTCACTAAGGACTAACACAATTTTTTCACAAAGGGATTGATTTTGCAAAATGTTGGATCAAACACTTGTGGGTAGTGTGCTCAGATAGGCCTTGTAAAAACACACTTGTGAGAGCTTGAAAAACTCATTTATGTTATGTCCAAACCATGTTCACAATATTTCCTAAATAGATCTAAGGAGAAAGTTGCAATTCACCATAAACTCTAATTGGGACTTAGATGCCAGTTAACCATCATTTTTATTGGACTATTGACATCGATTTATAGCTAGGGGCACCCATCTCCTAGGATTCCATTGTCCCAAAATTGATTTATTCAAGGATATTTGAATCCAAGGTTTTTTTCAATAAGGTCAAATGAAAATTAATAATTTACCAACTTAACAAGTACTATAAACTCAAAACAAGAACTCTAGCCCCAAAAACACTTATTTTTGAGCAGAAAACATGAAAAAACACCATAAAATCGAAAAGTGGTGATATTGCATCACCCCTTTTTAGGGTTAAAATTCCAACATTTTTCAGTCATGGCATTAAAAACCAAAAACATGATCTTGAAAAACCTTAAAATCCAACAATTTTCAACCATGGTGTTAAAGATCAAATGACATGACTTCGAAAAACTGTAAAATTATGACATTTGTCAATCATGCTATTATAAACCAAATATCATAATAAAACAAATAGCTCAAAGATAAACACCTAAATCAAAGAGTAATTATACCAATAATTTTCTTTTTCAAAAAAAACTAAAATTATAGCTCTTTTGAGATCTTTGCCTATGAAAAATTGGCCCATTTTCAATGGAGCAATAAATGCAATATTGTTTTAGCTATTAATTATAAATTCATCTTTAGTGTACAAGAAATCATGAAAAAAAACCCTTAAAAAGGGGAAAAAAGATGTAACACAAGGTTAAAAAAAATGAAAAAAATAAATAAATTTAAAAATGTATTTCTTCAAGCTCCAAAAATACCAATATTGAAACTAATGAAGCTTGTAAAAAGAGGGGTTTATATAGCTTGGATAGAGGGGAGATGGTTCCTCTTATTATGGGAGAAGGTTTTATCTCTTGGGTTGGTTCCATCCTAATAGGGGAAAGGAGCCCAAACTGACTTCCTAGGCTCCATCCAGCCCAACCATTTACCAAACTTCTAATACGAAACTTCTAGACCTGGAAGCTTCGACTCCATATTTAAAAAACTTGCCAAAAGAGGATCAACACGACTGAGAAAAGGCTTAGTAGCGTTGTATGGCGCTAGTCCTATTTCTAATCTCTATAAATCGGTGCGAGGAGGAGACTGGTCAGTAGCATCGGTCTTGTAAATTGGGGTAAAAGGAAGATTCTTAGGAAATGATGCAAAGGGGAATTATTCTGTTCGTGAAGAGGGACATACTAGGAGTTTCTTCATGATGGGAAATCATGAAGGTTCACTGTAGAGGTCCTCCAGGATCGTGGAACAGGGAGTGTAGGGACAGTGACAAAATGTTGTGTAACACTTTCACCTCCATTTTCTCCTAGTTTACATTATTTTCATAAATAAATGTGCCAAAAATGCCATTTTTCCTTTCCTAAGCCTTAACCATTTCCTTTGCTAATTTCCTTAGCCATAAAAAACTAAATGAACACCCCATAGGATTTATTTCCCAACATTCAACTTGGAATAAGTGTCCCATCAACCGTTGTTATTATTTTTAACTTTTATTACATGGAATTTTCACTAGGGTTGTTACAATTCAAACCACACTTATCCACCAGGTCAGGACTAACATGACTATAATTAGATCTAGTGTTAATAAAAATAGAAACAAATTGATCACAAATCTTACTGTCCATCTCAATGATAGATGCTCGATGATCTTCCTGTCTATTATCTAGGGCTGCATAGATACAAGGAACGCTCTGACCAACATCTCCAATGGTCTATACCTCCTGTGCACTATATATATGAGGCATACCACCCTCATTCTGCAGACAATCTCTTCTGCAATGATCTTTGCCACAAGTCCAACACTCTGTAGGCTTCCATCTTTCATCCTTATTCTGCTCCTTGGATTGAAACCCTTGGCCTCTTTCAGATGCATTGAACTTCTTAAATGAAACTGCATTCTCTTTATTACCATTACCTTGAGGTCTTTCTCACTTCTTGTCCCAATTTCCTTTGTTCTTTGCAATACCTTTCTAGTCTGGCTTAGTTTCATATCTGCGCTTCGATTGTTCATAGCAGTGATTTAACTTTCGGATGGCTTCCTCCAATGATCTAGGCTCATCGAACTCAATCATGTCTTTGAATGCAATCGGTAATCCACTAATGAACCTCTGAATCTTGGCCTTCTCCTCCTTTAGGTAAGGCACATACCTCAGTAGCTCCAAAAATCTGCTAGTGTACTTCTCATCTATCATTGATCCCATCTTTAGCTCATAGAACTCTTTTTCCCTGTCATTAAAGTATCTCTCCGATAGGTATTTCTGCTTGAACAACCTCTTGAAATCACTCCATGTCAAGTCCTCCTCAAGAATATATCTGACACTCTTCACGTCTTCCCACCAAATGCTTGCTTTACCTTTGAGATTGAATGTAGTTATTATGGCTTTCATGTTCTTTGAATAATCATGTAATATGAAGAACTTCCTCATACCAATCAACATGCCTATGCATCCTACGATTTATTCATCTCTCCATCAAATGTAGGTGGTTTTTATTTCTTAAAATCGTTCGGAAAATATCCCATATCACTCCTCCTATAAGGTTGATAACGATAATGATCATAGTGCCTACCTGATCCAGAACTAGAATAGTACATGTGTCCATCCCCCCTCCTAATATCTAGAGTGTCCAATAACCTGCCATCTCTCATTGTGTCATCTTTATCAAACCTGTGACCACCACGAGACCTACTACCATATGCCCCATTAGTTATGTTCTCCTGTTCATGGTTGACCCGAAGTGGTCCCTACCACTGCCACTCTGACAAACTCTGAAGTATCACAACATTTACTTCTGCTTGTTTCCCCTGTGCTTGTATGATTCTGTCATTGTCTTCCATACAACTCCTTATTTCTTCCCTTAATATTCTCAATGTGTCTGCCAAATCTGAAGAGTGCGCAACACCACATTGCTCATCTGATCCATAGGGAGAGTCTCGGGAACTATAGTCTACCATCTTGCTAGTCATCTTTGTTGTTTCTCTTCCTGCAAGGTATATCATGATAGCTAAACCAAATCACAATAAACCAATGTACCTTTCCATAATTCAGGGAGGATACCTCATTCACAAGATCAAAAAATCAATGTGATACATGTATAACATAATCATGACAACATATAGAAATATAACACATAAGCATACAACCATACAACCATCATTCTAGCTAGAATTTAGTCATTAATGCATGACCATGTCAACTACACATACCATAACCTCATGCATGACAACAACCACTACATCACTTTATACTTGACCACATGTGAACATTAACATGCATAAGAAATGAATAATAAACCACACACTCACAATGACACACTTAACCACAACACCATCAACTTTCCATGGTAACATACCTACAACCATGACCCATACCATACAAATACAACATGCGCGTGGTCCTACAACTAAAGAGACACATATGCAACCGAAATGAATGCATGATCAACACACAACCCATCTAGGCCAAGGGGTGAACCATGCTCTGATACCACTTTGTAACCCCCTCCTCCCACATCTACCCAAGTAACCAGCCAACCGGGGTAAACATGTGATTATAAGCTACTATGATATGATTCGACCTCCTAAGTCGCATTAAGGAAGTGTAACTAACGGAAACACACCATACAGAGCTTCAACATCAGCAACAGGACCCCTAAGAAGCATCCAAAACTTTCTGGTAACCAACCCCTGGGTCCCACTGAGATTTTAGACCACTTAACCCCGGGACGCTCCCATGATATGGGCCTGACAATGCCTAGGAGGCTATGGACGCTCTCATGACAAGGCATGCTAGCATCCAAGGACTATTTTTCTCAATGTTGTGGCAACTTCCCCAGGATTTGACCCACTGTTTCAGGCCCAAAGCCCAGGTTACTGCCCAGAATTCAATGACACCTTCATAACATAAAGCTAACAAGGAAATTATGACACAAGTGCAATTGCTTGAACAAGCCCTTGACTAGACCCCTGCTAGCCATGATAGGCATTTCATCAAACATATCACAAATATATAATCTACAGAATTGCTAAGAAGTAATGATGCCTCATCGCAGTAGCTACAGTTTCATCCATTAGGTCATAGAAACATTGTTCATTCATTTACAAGTAAAAACATGATGAGATCCATACATAGCTATTGTCATAAAATATATACATAACCAACATAATAGCAATAAAAATACAAAGGAAATAACAACTATATGATCCACATATAAACCAATATAATAGTCATAGAAATACAAGGAGAAATAACCTCATATTGATGATGTGAAATCCAAACCCAGGATGGGACTACCATGTTCCACTCGACCATAGAATGGCTGAGCCAAATCTCTCTTCAACCATTCACATCAATCCAAAACCATCCAAGGCTTCTAGAGGCCAACCACTGCAACCCATCAAACAATGATTCCACCTCACGGTCAGACATCACAAAACCATCATCAGATTGGTCTCTTCCCAAGCCTTCTAAGGCTCCAGATCGTTTGTTCCAGCCAAGGCTTCTAGGACTAGTAACTCAACCCATAACTACCATTGGGCTTCTAGAGCGTTTGTCCAACTAGGGCTTCCAGGACTAGTAACTCAACCCATCAAGGGCTTCCAGATCATTTTTCCAACCAAGGCTTCTAAGACTAGTAACTCAACCCAAGTTGTTACAGGGATTCCAAAACATTTGTCCAACCAGGGCTTCCAGGAACTAATAACTCAACCCAAGCTAAAGGAAACAAGAGAACTAACCGGAAAACAAAGAAATAAATCCACAACACCATGGCTATCCAGGAAATGGCAAGGCTAGGAAAATCCACTGTCAATCCAAGCAACCCTCCATGCCAGTGACATATCATGACCAATAATCCACATGCATATGCCATGCACGCCAAAACTAGTGAGGAAAACATACATGCAACTCGGTACCTGTAAGAAAAACTCATTGTAGTTGTTGATCCTCATGTCCTCTTGTTCTTTCTTGCTCCCATTGTAATATGAGAGAGAGAGAGAGAGAGAGAGAGAGAGAGAATAGAGAGAGCTCCAAAAATGAATTGACAAAAGTTTGTGAACTGGTTCTCATAAGCCTTTTTATTAATGAGGCCTCTATTTTCTTCATTTTCCAGTATTTTCCTTCATTTTCCTCCCCACATGCAACATGTGACCTTTCACCTCCTTTTTCTCCTAATTTCCATTATTTTCATAAATAAATGTGCCAAAATTCCATTTTTCCTTTCCAAAGCCTTAATCATTGCCTTAGCCATATTAAATGAAATGAACACCCACACTAGGATGTCTTGCACAACATTCAACTTGGAATAAGTGTCCCATCAACCGTGATTATTATTTTTCCTTTATTAACTTTTATTACATGGAATTTTCACCAAGGTTATTACGTAAGCCCTATTAGAAGATATGGATTTGGATGATCCATGATTGATTTCCCTTACGGAAGAATGGCTTGTAAAATATGTTAAGGACATGCCATCTGATGAGGCTAGGATTTTGTATAAGGCATATCTGCGAAGTAAGCAATTGGACTTGAGTTCCTCATAATCACATATTGGGGTTGAAGTGATGGATTTCAAACTGGTCTCTAGCAAATAAGCCAAAGAACAAGGCAATGAGAGCAATAAGGCACAAATCCAAGACGACAATGAACAAGTAGACAACTCAGGGAATTCCATGCAAATGTTAGAACCATTTCACCCTTGAAATCTTGAATCCTCAAGAAGTATTCTATGTTGTTATGATTATTGTAGTTGTTTTATTCTTGTATGTTCTTAATAAGCAGGTTGTTAGTCTCAGGTATCTCTTGCATTTTATTCCTCTTTTAGAAATTCAAACTACATATAACTTCTTTTTATTAATGAAAGAATCCATTTACCCCACCATAAAAAAAGTGAAGACAAAAACAAACTAAGATAAAATTTAAACAAAAAATAAATAAATAAACAAATGAAAAAAATAAAAATAAAATTCATGTGTTGTTATCGTGTTGTGGGGGGAGGGAAATGTCATTCATATATATATAGATAATAGATATAATTAATTTTAGCTATAGTTTTAATTATTATTATTCTATTTTAGTTTTATGTTATTATTATTATTAGTGGTCATTGGGGGAGGGAATGTCATTCATATATATATATATATATATAAATATATTTTATTTATAGTTTTAATTATTTTATTATTCTATTTTAGTTTTATTATTATTATTATTATGTGGTTCATTGTACATCAGCATGAGATTTGAATTGGGACTTCCATGAGCAAAACTTGCTTGAATTTTTTTTACAGTAAGGAAATATTTTATTAGCATATCTTAATCTCGAGGGTGTCAAGGAATTTGACCCCATGAACCTCCCATTAAGAATGCTTTTAGCATGGAAGTCGACCAATTGAGCAACTCCAGGGCTCAAAACTTGATTTTATTATTATTATTTGAATTAAAATGTATTTATTTATTTTTATTATATTTATTTTATTTAATTTATTTATTTTTTTAAAATTAATTAATTAATTAGCTCTTTTTTTTCCTTTTTTAAATAACATTTGGATATTTTTGGAATACAAAGGTGATTTTTTAATAGTTTCCTGTTAAAAAAGTTACAATTTTTTTCTCATTTTTTTTAAATGTAAATTATTAAAACAAATAATAATAATTAAAAATTATGTAATTCCATTTTTAATTTACTATGGATTTTTTTTAATTTTTTTATTTTTTAATAATAATTTTTTTTTTTTTTTTTTTTTTTTTTTTTTTTTTTTTTTTTTTTTTTTTTTTTTTTTTTTAAATTTCAAAACTAATGGTTTTATCATTTAAACGTTTGCAGGTTATATTTATTATTATTATTATGATAAAACGTTTTGCAGGTATTATTATTATTATTATATTATTATCATTATAAAGTATGTGGTTCATTGTATTATATTATTATAATAATGTGGTTCTTGTAATTAATTTGTGAGAAGGAAGACAATAAACCAAAACTTGCATGAATTTTTTTTCTTATTAGCATATTCTAACCTCCAGGGTGTAAAGGAGAATTGATCCCATGACCTAGACCAATTGAGCTAACCCTCATGGCTCAAAACTTGCTTGACTTATTATCATTATTATTATTTGAATTTTTATATGTAATTATTTGTTTTATCTTTTTTTGCCCCCTTTTTTTAAATTAACTTTTCTTCGATATTTTTTGGAATAAAAAGGTGATTTTTTTTAATAGTTTTTCCTCTTAAACCACACTTGATGGCTCGAAACACGTTGAAAAATGAATTTTGATGTGATTATAGCTGAAAACATGTCTCAAAAACTTGATATGGATCACAGTAGCCTTAATTTAATAAATAAATAATAATTAAACAACAATTATGTAATGTCATTTTTAGAATCACTATGGGCTTCTTCTTTTTTCTTCTTTTTTTGATGGTACAAATGATCAAGGTTGTACTCTCAATTTATTGGTAATTTTAACCCCAAAACTAAAATAAAATAAAACAAAAGTTGGACAACTTTGAAAAACAGTTTAAAAGAAGCATTTAAGAAGAGGGCGAGAGAAAAGAAAAATTAGTAAAGGTAGACAAATTTTAAGTTCCTCATTTTAGGTTTTTTTAGTAGTCGTGATATTTGGTCTTTAATGGACCATGGTTGAAAAATGTTTGTATTTTAACCCTAAAAAAGGGGGTGATGTTGCATCACCACTTTTGCATTTCAACGTGTTTTTTCATGTCCTTTGTAGTCATAATATTTGTTCTTTAATGTCATGATTCAAAAATATTTGAATTTATCCTTGAAAAACTAAAAAATAGGTGATGTTGCATCACAACTTTTGCATTTTTATGGTTTTTCATGTCTTTCATAATCATGATATTTGGTTTTAAATGTCAGTTATTTTTTTTGGAAATTTAACCTTGAAATGAAAAAATGGTGATGTTGCATCACCAATTTTCAAAATCATTATTTGATGTGACCTCCAAAAAAATAAGAACTCTGTAAAGTTCTCGTTTAGTTGGTAGCATTGTTAATTTTGCACAAAGAGATAGATTTTGTAAAATCCTAGCTCAAGTGGTTGTGGGTAGCATACTCACATGGGTGTTAACCAAACACACTTGTTGGAGCTTATGGAATTATTTTTTGTTGCTTGTTTTGGTTTTTATATCCCTAGACCATATTCACAATGTGTCCCTGAATGGCTCTAGGAAAAGAGTTGCACTCACCATAAAGTTGGATGGGTGAACCTTTAATTCTCAAGAAGCTGATAAGGTTATCTAAAGATGTTAGGGTTTTGTTTTAATGGATGCCCATGAGTTTGAAGTTTTATGGTAGTGTCTAAGTGAAGAACAAATGAAAAATCGCTTTGGAAACCCATATTATCTCTTCTATTGGGCATTAATTGATCTGAACTTAAACAGGGACGCAACAACTTACAAATATAATCATAAACACAGAGATGCAGCATAAAAATACTTCATTTCATTAATAGATAAATACTAAACTATGCTTACAAACAGAATGGAAATAAGATAGCTCGGGCAATAATAGCTTATCTTTGAGAAGAGATGTGGTGGCTACATACCTCTGAATTATGTTACAATGGCGCTCAAGGGCCTATTTATTATTAGAAAACATGAGAAAACCATAAAAAACCAAAACCTTAACCCCAGGAGATGTAACACCAAACGTTTGTGGACCCTGTTGGGGTTAGTTGGTTAGCCAACTTCTCGGGGTCGTAACTTGGTCATATTATCTCCGTTTGGTGTGTACAATACCTTGTTGGAAAGGTCTCACCGAGTACTATAGGTTTCGCCGCAGGTTCATGCCTATGGCTATGACCCTTACGCAGACCCCAAAAAAAGTTGTTTAGGGGGTCAAAAATGCTCCAGAAGTTCAGGACCCAAAAAAATACTAAAAATAGTAAATGCTGAAATGAACAAGGAAACATATGAAATTGACTAGGGGGTCTAGGTGGAATAGGCGAGTGCCCACCAATATCCACTCAAATCATTAATGCATGTATATAACTTTAAAAAAAAACCTTCAATATGTTGGTAACTTATGTATTCATAAAAACCATGATAAATTAGAACAATGTAAATGAAAAATAAGTGAGTATGTTTTTATATGAGATTGTTCTCTTTATATGAGAGAGTACATGGAAGATTAAGTGCCTAAGTGAGTGAATGACATGAATTAGATCCCCATGTTAAGTCGGAATTTCATCAATTAGAGAGGAAATTACAACAATTATTAATTAGTGGAGTTGCATGAGAGAGCCAATGTTGAAAGGAAGGACAATGTTAAAATAAGATAGTTGTTAATGAATATGTTATGGAAGAACTATAGTAAATTTTAAATTTTCCATTGAAAATGAAGAAAGACACATAACATGTTATAGAAACACGAGAGATGTTCCATGTAGTGAAAATGATCTTGATGAATAAGACATATCTCTAGGTTTATTTTGACAAATTTTCTAACATTTTAAGTTGGGAAGACATGTAAAATGCTAAGCAAGTGACTCCATGTTGTATGATTTTTTATTGAGTGTCTAGCTACTCCAAAAGCTCTTTGCAAACCATCTGAAAAAGGGTAGTGGAATGATTTTGAAGAGTCATGAGCTAATTTAGGCCGTCATGTAAGAAATGAGTGGCTGAGAAGCATGCGAGTAAATTCCTATCATGATGGAAAAAGAGAGACAAATATGATAATAGAGTGATGGTGTTTATTATATTATAGAAGAAGATTTGATGAGAAATGATCATTGGTTTCCATATATTTCATGTGAAATAGTCATGTTTGCTAAATTGAAGTTGTGAACAATGATAAAAAGGATGGAGAGTGGAAAGTTAATGAATATAGTGGAAGTAAGACGATGATGATGATGTGGGAGATAAGATGATCATGTAGAAGTACACTTTATGATGTGGGAAAGTGATGTTGACAAGGATGATAAAGTGGAAACCATAACATGCAAAAATGGTGAGGATGTCATGGTCAGTGATGAGGTGGATGATTGGACAACATTGATATATTGGTTTTTCACTTTATTATTTTGACATAAATCCCATGTTTTTATGTGAATGATTGTATGTATTGTGTTGAAGTTATTACTAGTGGTGTTTGAAGTATTTTATATTATTTTATATTCTTTTTTAGAAGAAAATTTTGTGTGATGTAAGGATGTGTATGCCTATGCATATTCTTAGTGTGATTGTAATAACATATGATACCAACCTCTTACTGCATCACTTGAGGTGGAAGGGGACTCTAAATTGCATACTAAAACATTGCATCTCTATCATGTGATTAAGATATTTAGTAGATAAATAAACAATCTTGGTTGAAAACAAGGCAAATGAGTATTTTATACCTATGAATAGACTCATTAATGTGAAATTAACATGTATAGTTAGTAAGAAATCTTTGATATTATTTCATGACTATATTTTTTAATTATACTTGTTAATCAAATTAATTCTTATATTCCAAGAACTGGGGAAAGGGCCAACCCAAAGGCCAAATTTGCCTTAAAGATTAGGAAAAATGATGGGAAAATAGTAGGTGGCGGTGAAGGGTATGAGGATGATACTACAGATCTATAATACAATGCGCTAACTTACATATACATTTATAATACTTTAATTAGTTAACCAAAATAAGATAGCAAATTTGACATTTAAACAAGAGTTAATTTGACACATGATACTCAGGAAGGACTTGGCTTCTCATAAGATGATAATATGTAGGAATATTAAACTTAGATCACGATTATACACCAAACCAAAAGCACATTCAAACTAAAAGAATCTATAATATGGACTGGAAACATATGATTTTTTTCAAGGAGGGATCATTTTAGTTCACCAGACTTAAGTAGGTGGTACAACAAATGAGTAGGCTATAACTATTGTTGCATCAATGGTGGAAATTGACACTAATGAATATACTAGGGTCAATGGTGTGCTATTGGGACTTAACAACTACAAACAAAATATAATTAGATATATAAAGAAAACATGCAATGAAGAAGGTATAGATGGTCAAGATGCTAACCTTCTTGACATAACTCTCATGTCCATTGGCTTCCATTGGCCAATAACAAGTCTTTGCATTGCTCAAACATGGGGCTCATGTGAGTTTGCATGTGGCCTCTCTTGGCTAGATTCCACTGCAAGGGTTGGAGGTACAACCCCTCCCCCAACATCACCTCTGGCTCACTCATCATGGGGATATGACTATAATTTTTTTATGTTGCATTAGGATGCAAACCAAAATCATTATGGTCGTACATGTTTAGCTATTACTTGTGCCCAATAAAAGATGTTGCATAAGGAATTTAGACATTCACCTAAGAAAGTGAAAATATAATACTAAGCCACACTTATCATTCTCTCTATCATTTACAAACCTCAACTCACACCTAAAATTCTATAATAGTTTGCACAAAAAAACTAAAAACTAGAATAAACTTTGCCATAATTTCTTAGAAAAATAAAAAAGAACCTCTCTATTATTACATGAAGGTTTATTAAATACCATAAATCCCTTTGCCCACAAAATGAGTTAAGCTTTATTTCCATCCGGATCCTTGAAATTTTGTAGAGTTTTCTAACAAATTGCTCGATGTTGTGTCAAAATCACTCCCACACATTCCTAATAGTCATGCTTTTAACTACTCATGTGTGCTTTTGGAAACATGCACGTGTTCTTGTGATTTGTGTTGTTGGTGCTCACTTAGCCTCCGAGATGCTTGTTAGGAGGTTATTGAAGCTAAAAGCTCAAGAACATTAGTGATAACATCATTACCAATTTTGAAATATCATGATCTTGCGAGCATCCATAATTTTAAAGAAACATTTGTTGTTTCTTTTATTAGTTCAATCTTAACATTTGATTCTTGTATGCTACTTTCTTGGTCCAATTCAATCTTAATTGACATAATTAAATCCCATTAAATCTTATAAGCATAAGAATAAGGAAAAGCTATCGATAATCAAATTCCATACTATAGATAACTACAAATTAAATGGGATAGTTTGCGTAGGTTATAAATTTGATGGTAAAAAAAATTAAAAAATTTGGAAGTAGGAGTGTTTGAATCATGTTTTTGATGGTAGAAGTGTTTGAATCGTGTTTTTGATGGTGGAAATAGATTCTATACCATTAAGAACTCTTTGGTATTCAAAATCTTGTGAAATTTGACAATCTATAAAGAAATTTATAAAATCTCTACCAAATTTTATCAAAATCTTGCTTAAAAATTTCCAATTAATTTTCGAAAACTAAGATTTAACCAATTATGTATAACAAATAAAATAATTAATGTATTATTAAAATTTAATTCCTATCATTAGTATAAAAATAATCCTAATAGTTGATTATGTCTCTCAAGCAAATTGTCATTAAATTATAATTATTATTTATATAATACATTACACATCATTGATACTTAATTTGCTTGTAAAAAAACTTTGCATGCAGCACACGTCTTTTATTCTTTATCAGAAGAGTACATACAATTTTCTAACTTCAATAGTCAACATTTATTTCTGAATTCAATAATCGATGACACAACCACATGTTCCATTGTTCAAATACTGACTCATTCCTTAGCCCTGTAAGGTTTAACGTGAGACTTCGGACTACCAGAAAGGCAATCAAAGAGTGGGCTGCACGTCTCAGATAGTCGTTCGCCATGACTGGAATCAGTCAAGAACCATTCGTGTTATCATACTATTTTGATTTTATGTCCAAAATAACCATCTTTTCATTTGGGATTTTGTTTCTTCGTGTTACCAGTTATGCACTCTACTTGTTGGGTATGGATGAAGGGAAGTATCATTGGGGTCAGAGGAGATTATAAATTCAAATGTGCACTTGAGATAAAAGATTGAATGGTAATAATGTATTATTTTGCAATTGAGATCAAGATGGTCGAATGGTAATTTGTGCATTCCATTTTTTTTACGTTGTGGTTCTCGGACATTGGATGCTGCAAGAACTTTAAATGACAGTTACATCGGTTGGAAAATCTGGGCAGTGGCCCTTACATCCACTGGAAAATTTGGGCAGATCAACCATCACAGATCAACCCTATTGGGTGGCTGTTACATCTAGGGGAAAATCTGGGCAGTGGCCGTTACATCTCCTGGAAAATGTGGGCATCAACCCCGAAGGGAATCTTTTAAAGCCCGTCTCCCAGACTAGAAAGGCCTAACCCCAAGGGAGTAGAGGAAAATTAACCCTATGACCTCAAAACACTTAACAACTGGGACTCTACCACTTGAGCTAACCTTTGGGGCTGAGATTACAAATTCCAATCTTATTCAAAATATTTTAGAAATTTGTAATAAGATTACAAATTATAGAGATTGCAAATTCTAATCTTATTCGAAATATTAGAGAGATTGCAAATTCTAATCTTATTCGAAATATTCTAAAACTTTGTAATTAAGATTACAAATTAGAATCGTAAAATATTTTAGAAATTTACAATCAAGAATAAAAAGGCTGAATGGTGATTTGTTTATGAATGGAATGGTCATCTTATCTTGTTTCAAAAGTAATTTGCTTTTTCAATCCGATGGTGATCTTCTGATAGATTGGTCGGAGTTTATGACAACTAGCACCAGACAGAGATTATAAAAGTTAACCAGAAGGAACGAGATAAATGGCGAATAAAGGAAAGTGAGTTCATTGCACGTGAAGTATTTGGTGAAACATCACGTGCATCGATGCAATAGTCATGCAATCTGCAAAATAATAATATGCACCGCAAGAAACCCTTATTCTCCCAGACCAGGAGGCCATAAACAATGTTCACTCGCAAGCGCACTCTGTTGAAGGTTATAGTTCTTGGTGACTGCGGGTAGGATTCTCCCTTCTACAGTTATATTCAATTTTTCCTGTTGCAGTCCCAATAAATATTCATGATTAGGTCTATGTGTCATATTCATGATTAGTTCTGTGTCTTGCAGGGTTGGGAAGACGTCTCTGATGAATCGGTATCCACTATTAGACAAGATCTGTTACCTGACTTTTAGATTTATTCAATATCCAGGCTACTTCATTTCAGTTGTCTAATCTCTTAAAATTAACTCGCTCCACAGATATGTACAGAACACTTTCAGCGATCAATATAAGGCAACTATTGGAGCCGACTTTATGACTAAAGAAGTTGCAGTCGATGACAGAACTGTAACATTGCAGGTAGGCAGATTCACATATGTAGTTACAATTATATTCTAGACATGAGAAGTTAGAGGTATTACAGGGTATTCTAATATCTGAAGTTTAGAAGATTGTTTGCATTTTTATTTAGATTGCAGATTTTGAAAATAATGGGGATTTTTATTTTATTTTATGAAAAGCAGTTATGTGAAACAATGGACCTAGTTTCTTTCTATATTAATATTCTCATGTCTTCTTAATATTTTCCAAATCTGCAATCAAACTTTGTCTTAAGATTCTGAATCTGATGAAATGGTTTTGATAGATATGGGATACAGCAGGACAAGAGCGGTTCCGAAGTCTGGGAGTGGCGTTCTATAGAGGGGCAGATTGCTGTGTTTTTGTCTACGATGTCAATGAAACCAAATCATTTGAAAACCTGAACAATTGGCATAATGATTTTGTCAACCAGGTGAGTTGTAACATCTCATTACCATGTTATATATAGATATTCATCCTTTGATTAAAAAAAGTGATAATGATGATTACTATTAAAGTTAAAATGGAAAATATATTATTTTCATTATATATATTTGAGTGTAATTTGAGTGGTAGAGAGAAGAAAAATTAAAAAAAAAAAAAATTAGAACTTAGCTTCTAAATTACCAAATTTATGACTAGTGAAATTATATAAATTAAATTTATGATTAGTATAACTATGTAAATTAAATAACTGGTAATTGTCAATAGATATCAATCTGTAATCATAATCAGTATTAGAACACTTATTTCATCATACATTTAAAATTGAAAAAATATAATAATTAACCAAATTGTAGTTTCTTCTTCTTTTTAAAATTATTATAGTATTATTATTATTTTTTAATGATTGAAAGATAAGCCCAATGGGTATAATATATATAATTTTTTAAAAAAAACTATTAAGCGAAGTTCTTACAAGAGATCATCCTACTTTTCATGAATTACTTTGTATCTCATCAAATAGTCTTTATTTACAGTACCATGGCTTATCAATACCATATGCCCACAAAACGATAACTCATTGCATATGACACTTCTTCTTATGACGTTTTTTTAATTAGTAAATTTAATTAAAAAGGCAAAAATTGCATAATTATTTTGTAAATAAATCTCAATGTGTGATTTATGTATACTATTAAGAATATTATGTGAAGATTAAATCCTTATGATTGACCTAATAATTATAGATAACTAAATTAAAAATTATTAAAGTCTATTCTAAATAGACATGTATATACTCATAATATAATAATTAAGCTATCTCTTGAAATAAAGAAAATTATAAACACCTCTTCTTAAATATTCACATAATCAACAAATTGAAAAACAAACAAACAAACAAAAGTAATCTATAATATTGATGAATGAATATATGTGTTTGAGAGTTAAAAGATATTGGCTGAATTAATTTGGTAAACAATTTATTTCCTAATCTATAAATTCAAAAGTGTTTCAAAACAAATTGTAATTTACATACTTATGGTATTTATGAAATAATTCTATCTTAAGTAAAAGAAGTTTAACAAATCTTTTGAAATCACTCATGTACAAAAATCTCATCTTAATTTAAAAAAAATTAAAATTAAAAACATATTCCCAATAAAGTGTAATTTACATGTTTATAATATTTATGAAATAATTCTATTTCTATGATATTTATGAAATAATTCTATATTAAGTAAAAAGTAAAAGAGCGTTAACCACTCTTTTGAAATCACTCATTATCCAAAAATCTCTATCTTGATTTAAAAAAATAAAAATTAAAAACATATTCCCAGTGCGGTTTTCTGAGCATGTGGCTTGTCTGGAGCAATAAACAAGCTAGAAGGCTTTTCAAAGCTGTAACTGCTTTACATTTATTTTCCAGGCGAAATTATCAAAACCAGAGAGTTTTCCCTTTGTCGTGATGGGCAACAAGGCTGATGTACATGGAGGAAGCAGCAGAGTTGTAAGAAATCAAGGAATCTGTGACCATATGGCTTGTATTAATTTTCAGTTTTTACACTTTCATTCATTTATTATTCCATTTACATAACAGCAGGAGATCAGAACACTACTGATAAAGTGCAGTTACAGGTTTCTGAAAAGAAAGCAAGAGATTGGTGCAACTCCAGAGGCAACATCCCATACTTCGAAACCTCTGCCAAAGAAGATTACAATGTTGATGAAGCCTTCTTTTGCGTTGCCAAGACTGCGATGTTGAATGCACCTGATCAACATGATCTGTATGCACTATTAAAGTTTCAGATCTTTTATTTTCTTTAGAATCTAATACCCTTCATCACTATTCATGGATGGTTATAATGCTAAAATCCCTGAAATGACTTATAGTTTGATTCCTTGAATGCAGCTACCTGCCTGACAATCCTGAAGTTGTCACTTGTCCTAGAGAAGAAAACACCTCAACTTGTGAATGCTGAGGGCAGCAATCTGCATCCATGACCAGGAGTTAATTGAGGCCTGAGGCTGTCTTCTGTGTGTAACATTTATAGATGTAAACAGATCTATATTCATCACTAATTTCAGAATAAATAACGACTATCACTTGTATGGGAAGTTAATTTTCATAAGCCATGTGCATGAGAAAACTCGAAATTGCAAGTTCACAGTATAACGGTAAATTTGTTTGATTTGGATTACTTTCAGATTATTTTTATTGTAAAAGATTATGTATTCAATAGAAAATTTTGAGTTTTAAAATATAAATTTATATTCTAGGGTTGATTATTGTTTCTGATTAGATTAATTTTATATGATTTTATAAAAAAATATTTAAAATTATAATGAGGAAAATTGCTCTGTCTGAAATAATCATACCGAAGAAAAAGTGACTCAGGAAGACTGTTCAATATTTCAAGGTAATTTTTAAATATTCTATTTTATATCATAACAGTTATACTATAGGTTGGAGATTGGGAAGATTTGAATTAGTGGACTTAATTTCTAGGAGTATTTAAACAGTGCATTTATGACCATTTATCAAAGACTTTGTGGACATATATATAAATTCTAAAATACTTTAGAAATTTGATGGATAAAAATAAAGTTAAACAATTAATTTTGCTTCTATGTCAAAGTTTGAGAAAATTTAAAATGAAAATAAAGTTAGCATATTGAAACAAATAGCGTTTAATATAGAATATATATTATATTATATCTTCATTGGGGGTACACTAAGGGAAGTGTGTGGTAGTGAGACATCACCACTTCCACACCACTTTACAATTAATCCATGGTACATCTAGGCTACCTTACATTACTATGGGCATGTGAACCTATGTTGAGCCATACTGGTTATTTCTCCATCCCCTCTTTGTGAATGTCATTTCAATCCTCAAGCTCGCCTCGCTGTTCTAGGCCACTTGGATGCCATCTGTTCTTGTAAAGTCTTTGTTCCTCGTCACCAAAAACATAGCTACTTTGTTACTACTCTACCTTTCTAGTCACAGAACCTCCCATCCCCATTGTGGTTTCCCTCTTCATTTCTTGGGAAGGTCTAGGTCCCCCTGACCTAGCCTCCCTACTCCTGTTTTTTTCCCTCAACATTCTAATTCCTCAATCCTGGCGCATGCTCCCATCACAATTGTGGTTTCCCTCTTCTTTTCTTGGGAAGGTCCAGGTCCCCCTGACCTAGCCTCCCCACTCCTGGTTTTTACCCTCAACATTCTAATTCCTCAATATTGGGGCATGGCATACCTCAAGTGCATATTTAGTGGCTCCCATCCCCATTGTGGTTTCCCTCTTCATTTATTGGGAAGGTCCAGGTCCCCCTAACCTAGCCTCCCCACTCCTGGTTTTTTCCCTCAACATTCTAATTCCTCAACATCTTCCTCAATCCTAGGGCATGACAAACCTCTAGTGCATATTCAGTGGGTATCTCTGCCTAGCCCAGTTGATTTCAAGGTCTATTTGATGTTGTTATTTATAGTCTTTATGTCTCTTTGGCAACATCAATGAAAGCTAGACACATCTATTCTTTTTTGTTTATCTAGAAATCTAATATATCATGCTTAGTTTTGCTAGCTAGACAATTATTAAAATGCTTTTGTAAAAGATTTTTGGACTAGAAGTTTTACTATTTGGCCGTTGTCTAGTTTAAAAATCAATAAAATTGTTCATATAATCTCTCTTTGAGTATAGGAATACAAATTCTGAAATTAATAATATATATATAAAATTTTATTATGAGATTTAATAATATAATTGATTTATTTTGGTTTGTTAGTTTATGAATAAAAAGATGAGATTTACTTTTTGTATTTTATTTTTTTATTTTTAAATAATAATTTGAAATAATATAAAAAAAAATGAAAGGACTTTGTACTATTGAAATTTGTTGTAGTTGGTTAATCTTCTATAAAATTTGCTCTTACAATTTTAAAATTTAATATTTTATTGAATTATTTATATACTATATTTTTAAAATGTTCAAATTTAACGTCAACTTTGTGAAGAACAAAACTCTTTCCAAAGGTAAAATTCAAAACGGTTCCAATGTAATTTTCCAATATTTGAATTTACACCAAAAAAACAAACTTTTATTATTGTTTATTTCACTATTATAATTAATTAGTTAACTTTAAACTAGTGATACTAAATTAGTGTATAAGATCTTTTATTTGTGAAATACAAGATCCACCTCTATCTAATAATTTGAACATTAAAATTTATAAAAATGTCCCAAATTATTGAAACATATTCCACAAATGTGAATGGTATATAGTCCCAAATTATTCAACAATATTACACAAGTGTAACTCGTATAAAATCTCAAATTATTCAACTATATTACACAAGTGAATAATATAAATCATGATATAGTCTATTTAGATTCTAAGTGCCCAAAATTTTTATAAACCCTAATTTTATGTATTAAAAAATTAATAACTAAAAAATGCAATCTTACATTCATATATAGAGAATTCAATAATAATTAAAAATAAATAAAACCAAAATTCAGAAAAATCCGAAAATGCCAAATTCAACGGTGTTTAAACATTTTAAAAAGGCATTTATCTCATGTGTCACGGAATACTTAGCTGCTTCCTTTATTGTTATCGTCATGCAACACCTGTGATTGACTGCCCTTCAAGCATCAGACCTCCGTCGTACCCTGAATAAATAAATGGAAACCAATTATTTTTGTTTGAATTTTTTTTAATAATAATAATAATACTAATATAATTTGTGTTTAAGGTTATAGTGAAGTCAGACACTAAATTGGTGTATGAGATTTTTTTGTTTGTGGGACAAGAGACCTACTTCCGCGCCGCGATTTGATTACTAAATCTACAAAAGCATACATACTCTTACCACTCTCTCGTTTTGACCTTATAACTTCTTAAAAGAAAACACATATTCTTAATATATATATATATTTGTGATTTTATGTCAATTATAAATTTTAAGAATATTCCTAATCCAACTAACTAACTTCAACCAATAAATTATTTGACCTACCACATATCTATAAGATACTAGAATATTCCTAAATTCCACCATCTACCCCTGACTCTAATTCGATCGGAATCCTTTGGTGTCACGAAACATTGCTTCATAACCATTAATTTATACATTTCCACGTTCCCATTGAAGCAGTTAACTTGGCGTATCAAAATCGCTCGCATCTTTCCGTGTGCCGATGGGAGGACCAACCGTTTCCTTCACGGGAGTTTTGATGCCTGCCTTTCCGCCGCTACTTCAATATCCAAATAAATAAAGTTATAATATAACGTCCGTGATCTCATGGACTCTCTGATGTGATACGTGTGATAAACACAATTTAGAGGATACAAATAGTCATGTGTATAGTTATTTTTTTATTTTTATTTTTTTTGGATAGATATAAGTAAATTTTCAATTTTGATGAATGATGGATAGGGTTATTTTTATATTGGGTTGTAAAATGAATTGATATGAGTAAAATTTTAATTATGATGATGGATAGTGCGCTGGTTCAATAAACAAAAAAAATAATTAATTAGATTTATTTTAGATGGTTGAGAGGAATAATTGTTAAATCTTATTTCCAATTCTTGACCTAATAAATATTGATACAACAACTTTGAGACTTGAAAATAAAAAAAATAATCTATTAAAAACTGAAACATTTCTCATTATTATATAAAATATAAAAATATTTTCAAGCCAAAAATATATACAGTAACAATTTATCATATTGAAAAACACAAAACAATGACACACATTAACAAAATTTCACAGGGAAAACTAACTTTATGCTGATTTTTATAAATAAAACTATAGTTTATAGATTGAGTATAAATTAATAGATGTTTTTTTAAAGCTTGCGTGAGTTACACAGCCAAAAACAGTTCCACAAAGAAAAGGAAGGAAAACAAATTTAAACCAAAACACATTTAAACAGATATAAATATTGGCCAAATGGCCAAATTTCGAAAACATTTAAAGACGATTCTGGTGCAACATAGATTATCCTTCAGTAAAATTTAAAGATTAATAAATAAAATTGTCTAATAGTTAAATTGAAAAGCGTCTCGTTAAATATAGATTATCCTTCATAAAATTTGAAGATTAATAAATAAAACTGTGTAATAGATAAATTGTTTACAAATTTACAATGAAGAGGGTATGGTGGGCACAAAAAAGTATTTATATTTCAAAAAGTTTAGATTCATATAAGGAATGTATTTCCGATGTTAATGTGGGTAATTTAGTGATGGTTTTATTAGATTTTAATGTTAGGGAATGGCTATAAGTTTAGAAAAAGAAATGGAAGAAGGGGAAGATAAAAAGAAAGGGAAGAAGGGGAGATAAATGTTTTTATTATTTGATTTTTTTTAATTTTATTTTTTGTTTTTTTGGTTATTAGTTTATTTGGGTTTTTTTATGGCTTTGATCTCTTTCTAAATGTAGGATTTGATCTCTTTCCAAATGCTTTCATGTATATGTATTGAAAAATTTGCCTCATAGGATCTGGACAGATTGTAGATGAATGCACACACATTTTTAAATGTATATGTACAAATTGTATTTTCTTTTCAATCATAAATAAAAATATGGGTTTCTTTTCTCAATAAATAAAAATATGGGTTTCTTTTCTCAAGGAAAAAAATTGTGTACAATTTTGTTCAGCCATAATATCGACATCATTATCTCTCCTGAGATTTCAAAATGAATAAATAAAACTTAAACATAAATAAACAAGGGTAATATGGAGCATAGTCTTTTCCTCTACCGCTATTTAATTGATTTTTTGCATAGAGTTTTCTTGGTAATGACGTATTCGTTTTCCACTAAATAATTGATTAAAGCAACATGAGATCCACATTTTATCATTATTTCCGCACATCTTTCCACTTTAATCACCTCCGCACAGCGTACGTGTAAGCAAATCGCAAGGCAAAGAAGATTATTTTGCAGAAGGAAGCTCAATGTGCAAAAGTTCAACTCATTGTGTTGACCCCTTCACGTTGACTTTCTTTCTGCACAATAATCTCTTCGGAGTTGACGCTTTTAAAACTAACTTTTACAGCCTCTATAACGAATATTTTTTTTTGTATTTATGCGGAGAGGTCAATATTTCATCCACATTGCTTGTTCCACACTGCTTACTTACAACGGCGCTTGCAATCTTCTTTCGTACGTGCTATATCTAGACATGTAACTCTATCATGCGAAGAAGTTCACATTTCATATATTAAATGCTTTTATTGCTAATATTTTAGTGAGCAATTGACGTATACAATATTACTGGTGATATTCGTATTTCCGAATATCTTTTTGTATTAGTGTGGAGATATTTGTATTTCATCTACATTTGGTTATCAACCATGCTTGTTCCGCACAACAACGACTCCACTTCTTCCGTATACGTTATGTCTGGATATATAACTCTATTGTGAGGAGAGGTCTGCATTTCATTCACATTTCTGTCTCATCTATTTCATCCACAAAAGGATTTTATTGCTAATATTTTAGTAAGCAATTAACGTATATGATATTATTGGTGATATTGTATTTCCAAATATCTTTTTATATTTGTGCGGATTTTCGTACTTGCAAAAGGTGTTCCTAAATAATAATTAAAAAAGACAAAGCACACAGTTTATTTAGCATTGATTTAACACCCCCGTCTATATAACCACCTTCGAAAAACTTTGCCCGCACAATGACTTTTGCACTCGACAACACCCTTTGATTAGTCATTGACATTTGAAATCTCGTAGACGATATCTCCGAGCAACTAGCTTCCCACAACCTCCTTCGAACAACTACTTCCGCTCTTGCAAAAAAACGTTAACCATAACTTGCAGAGTATTATAGAGAAAAGCTTGGTGAACTAAAATCTTACAGTATTGCCAAATGCGAACAAAAAATGACAAACGTAAATGGGTTTAGAAGCTTGTAGTATTGTACAACTTTTGTATCTTTGCACTATCATTATCGTTCAAACACAACAAAATGACAAACGTAAATGGGTTTAGAAGCTTGTAGTATTGTACAACTTTTGTATCTTTGCACTATCATTATCGTTCAAACACAACTTGGCATATAACAGTTTATGTAAGGCAACAAACTCGATTTGCAAAGAGTAAACACTACTATGCTCTTAAGAACACCCTTTGATTAGTCATTGACATTTGAAACCCTGCACATGATACATTCGACCAACTAGCTTCGCACAACCACCTTCACAGAGCAACTTATGTTCTTGCAAAAAAATGTTAACCATAACTTGTAGAGTATTATAGAGAAAAGCTTAGTGAACCAAAAGCTCGCAATATTTCCAAATGCGAACAGAAAAATAGTAAACGTAAATCGGTTTAGAAGCTTGTAGTATCATATAAGTTTTATATCTCTGCAAAGAGAAAACGCTACACTCCCCATTATTTTCTCTATCATTGCAAATAATGTTTCTTCTCTCACTATACTTGCTATTTCAAATAACTTGTGACTGTTTTGCGTTTGAAACACGGTACACTAATAAAATCACCATCTAGATTTCGTAAGTCATTGACATTTGAAACTGATATTAATAAACATGGGATCCATATATCATGGGAAGGAAGCATTTGTTCTCTGCCTCTACCGCTAATTAATTGATTAAAGTAGCGTGGGATCCACATTTTATCATTATTTACACACATGCTTCCACAATAATCACCTCTACACAACTTACGTGTAAGCAGATAGCAGGAAAAGAAGATTATTGTGCTGAAGGAAGCTCAACGTGCAGAAGTTCAGCTCATTGTGCCAACCTCTTCACAGTGACTTTATTTCAACACAACATTCTCTTCGGAGTTGACAGTTTTAAAAATAATTTACAACTCTCTATAATGAATATATTTTTGTATTTTTGCAGAGAGGTTCGTATTTCATCCACATTGCTTGTTCGGCACTGCTTTCTCCACACAATGATGATTGCACAACTTCTTCCATACATGATATATCTCAACATGTAGCTCTATTGTATGGAGAGGTTCACATTTCATCCGCTAAAGGGTTTTATTTATAATATTTTTGTAATAAATTAACGTATACGATATTATTGGTGATATTCGTATTTCTGAATATATTTTTTATTTGTGCGGAGAGGTTCATATTTCATTTACATTTGTTCCACACAATGATGGTTGCACAAATTCTTCCATACATGTTATATCTTGATATCTAACTCTATTGTGCGGAGAGGTCTGCATTTCGTTCACATTTTTGGCTCATCTATTTCGTCCACTAAAGGCTTTTATTGTTAATATTTTGGTAAGAAATTAATGTATACGATATTATTCGTGATATTCATATTTCCAAATATCTTCTTTGTATTTGTGCGGAAAGGTTTGTACTTGCAAAAAATGTTCCTAAATAAGAATTAAAAAGGACAAAGTACACAGTTTATTTAGCATCGTCGTCTATGTAACCACCTTCAAAAAACTTCTTCCATGCAACGACTTCCTCACTCGATAATGCCCTTTGATCAGTCATTGACATTCAAAACCCTGCACATGATACCTCAGAGCATCTAGCTTCGCACAACCACCTTCGCACAACTACTTCCATTCTTGCAAAAAAAATTTAACCATGGCTTGCAAAGTATTATAAAGAAAAACTTAGCGAACCAAAAACTTTCAGTATTGCAAAATGCGAACAGAAAAATGGCAAGTGTAAATTGGTTTAAAAGCTTGCAATATTGTACAACTTTTTATCTCTGCACTACTACTATAATTGAAGTACAACTTTGCAGATAACAGTTTATGTAAGGAAACAAATGCAATTTACAAAGTAAAAATGATATACGCCTCATTGTTTTCTATATCATTGCAAATAGTGTTTCTCCTCTCACTATACTAGCTATTTCAAATATTTGCAATCTCATTTCCCTAGAAATCACCACCTGCAACTATTTTGCATCGAAAACACGGTAAAAAGATAAAACTATTTTGTGTTTGAAACACGGTACAAAGATAAAACCATCATCCAAATTTCATAGTCATTGACATTTGAAACTGATATTAATAAAGGTGAGACCCAAATATCGTGGCAAGAAGCATTTGTTCTCTGCAGACGCCACCTCCAAACAACACATTCCATTGTGTGCAAAAAGCTTCCAAGCTTTCATCGTATGCACTTCTACATCCCGCAAAATCTATTCATTAGAGGAAATTTCAGCCTAAAAGTGGCCTCCTAAGGAAAAATAATAAAATAATACTTAAAATAATAAAAATAGTAGTTATGAATTTTGGAGGGAAAAAAAGAAAATTAATTTTTTAATTGTATTTTTGACTTATATCCTTTTAGGTTTACTCAAATTTCAATTCTATACACTCATTCGATGCAAAATTTAATTCTACATTCAACGAGTACCCATTATGCATACTTTTGAGAAGACCCACATTGATAAAAATTGTAGATACATTGAAAAGGTGTGTTGAACACTTAACTTTGAAAATGAAAGGCTTGAGAATGATGGGTGAATGTTGGAAATGGATGAGGGTGATGGATTGACATGGCCTTGGTCCTATTGGAAAATTTGGGCAAAGGAGGTGACAACTTAACTTTGACCTCCCTTGACTAGATTTATAATCATCTTTTTCTCATGGTGTTAACTTGTTCTTGTTGTTTGTAGAGGTTGGAGAGCACCTTCATTCACCAAAGAGAGATATATGGGGCAGAGAATCTTTTTTCATTTTTTTCCTAGACCTACTAGTTTCCTCAATGAGGTTTTCAACTAGTAGGTATGCCTAGGTGCCTCAGAAGAGGTTTTCACCTAGGATCTTATTATTTTTTCCTTCTTCCTTTTTTCCAGCCCACTAATCGCCTCAAGGAGGGTTTTTAATAAATGAGCCAATCTTAGGCACCTCAAAGGAGGTTTTCACCTAAAATTTACTTTTTTTCTCTTATTTTTATTTCATTTTTTTCCTTCTTTTTTATCCTACTCTACTTAGAATTTCTTTCAAGTATAGGAATACTTCCAATGGAGCCACATGCATAACAAGATGACTGATAAAATCATGTGTGGGCTCAAAATATATGCTTTGACATGTACCCGAATATGAGAGACCAATTTATTTGACTTTTCTGATATCAAGTACTATTGAAGAAGAGAGTGATGCTCCATTCTATTGATTTTCTAGAACCAAAGCTCAATATAGATGTGATGCCCTTGGTTTTCTTGCTCGTCTAGATCATTATGTGTGTCTCTTCTTCTTCCATGTCATTCAAATTTTCTTCTTTTTGTTGATTAGTTTATTGAACACATAGAGGATTTGATGGTGAACATGATGAAACTTCCTCAGTATCTCATTCTAATGTCTGCTCTCCATCTAGTGCATCCAATGATTTTTTGGCCTCCTCATTTGAATCTTATTTTTCTGAATGTTGTTCTTAAATGACATTAGGAGAATCTCATTTTTGCAATAATCTTCCTGATCTAAGATGAATACCATTTAGATCAAGAGGAGTTTTTTGGAATTATTGTACCTCAACATTGAAAGTGGGTTGAGCCACTTCATAGTTTGGATTCAGAAATGGTTGTATAGGTAGTTGAGTGGGAGTGGATCTTTGATATGGATGTGGTTGGGGTTGTGGTTGTGGTCGAGGTGGATGGTAGAGATAGCATGAAGTTGGGTATGGAGGATATTGAGGATATTCTGTATTTATCCCATAAGGTCCTTTCCAGCCTTGTTGCCAACACTGGTTTTGGGTGAAGATGGCCAAGGTTTCCAAGGAAAGGGTGTGTTCCAATTACTTTGAGATGGATGTGCATAACCTTGAAATTGTGAATATTCATCCAATGCTCGGATGAATATTCTGAGCACACCACTACGCTCCCTATGAAATTATGTGAAGAATGATTATAAAGTTGAAAACCTTCTACCTCAGTAAAAAATCAGCCTTTAGGGGAATCTTTAAGATTCCACAAGATCCTTCAAAGGTTATTTGTTGCTGGGAACCTATATTTCTGCTACTCATATATAGATTCTGACTGCATGGTTGAACTCCTGGCGAGAAAACGTGTAAACATGACTATCCACATGTCAAATTTTGTCACTGGCATCTTTATCCCTCAAGGGAATCTTTTCAGCATCTTAATATTCCCAGGTTCAGGGTTCCTCACCCTCTGTCGTTCAAGGTTCCACATCCTCTGTCGTTCAGGGTTATGCTCTGGTCTATCTGCTCCTCCATTCATTAATTGGGAAAAATGGATGAATTTAAATAAATATGGGTTAGCGGATTCTCTAACGTATGGCCATTGGGCGGATTGGTAAAGGCGCATAAATCAGAACGAGTAGGTTGGGGGTTCAAACCCCATCGACCCCCTACATAGAAAACGCATTTATATTTTTTATAACCTTCGGCGGAGGTTACATTAACATGATGCTGTCACATTGTAATTGTTTGTTGGGCAGTTAACATAAAATAGTTAACGGTTGACATATTACGGTTTTATGACTTCGGTGGTTGTGGTTACAACACGGCATGTGTTAACAATTTTTTTTTGGACTATGGTTTTTGGAGGCTCCCATTGTATATTGTGAAACTGACCAGTGGGGGTCAGCTACATGGGTCGGATGGGTTTGAGCCCTGCCAGTCTCGGCCCTTGGTCATTGTTGGGTGGTCATATGGTGGGCAGGGTCTGCACCATGCAGCCCCAACCCAACCTCATTATAATGTATGTTATAAAAAATAGAGCAAGGGTGGCGGGGGTGGCCGCCTGCCCCCCTTTTTTGTATATTTTTTTCGTTTTTAACATATCTAATATTTTTTGTCAATTTGATCGAAACTAGGTCTCATTAGACAAATTAGGCATTTGACAAATTCACCTATTTTTGGGAGTCAAGTTCGATGCCCCAAACTCAGTCAATTTGTAGGATCATTAATCCTGGCTCACATGCCCATTTTGACCAGCCCTATCTCCTTCATACAAACTCGGATTGGAGTGTCGTTCACGCCATTGGAATCAGGACGATGAGCACCTCGATATTATCCTAGTTTTGCTTCCATCTAACCACTTTGATTTTCAAGCTATTATAAGCTCTCTTTTACCTCTGAGGGTCTCTGGAACTACCTGGATCATTCCTCCCCACTGAGGAGCTTTTAGTCCTCCAAAAGCATGAACGTAATATGAAATTTTTGTGTACATTGTCTGAACGAACCATAAGTGTCCTGACAGGTCACCCTTCCTTCTCCTTCACCTTTGTTCTTTGGAGCCATAAGCAATGAACCGACACCTGCATCCTCTGCAAAACTGTAGTACAATGTTTGGCAAATTACATGACCAATTATGACCCAAGAATCCCATACTTTCCAAGAGTTTATAACACATACTCTGTGGTCAAGCTTACATCATAATATAAATCAATTCCCCAACTATCAATTAAAGGCCAAAACATCATTGTTGCTTTAATAAGCAATGGAAAACACATCATCACTTTTACAATTTAAATCGCAACACATGATTTACAAAATGAGGCCATGACAAGCTATCAAATCTAGTCAAACCACCTCTTTCTCAACAAATTGACCCATGAGGAATGTGGCGGATTTGCTTATTGATCATCTTAACCGACTAGTTTCTGCATGGGCATTTTGTTCTTAAGCGATTGCTCTAGATGGAGCCTCCAACATGTGGCTCTTTGATGACCACCTATGTTGAAATGACTGCAAAAATATTCTTCCTCCATATCTGCTTAACCCGCTTCCTTCCCTGATGTGGATAAGGCCTTTCACACCTCATCCTCTTTCTTACTACCATCCTCTTACAACACTTAGCAAACACATGGTTATGTAAACCATAAAAGATACATAGTTTTTGATGCCATGATTTATGTTCATTATTAACAACATGCTTGTAATCAAAATTAACTCTAGAATACTAAGATTGTTTATACCTTTCCTTATTGTATTTGGTGCAATTATGGCGATGAGAGCTTGCCTCAACTCTTCCTCTATAATGTGCACTATGATGGGATGATGGTGATTTGTTCCCATTATTCTCTTTCCTTGACGGTTTCAACAATGTCTCAGAAGCTTCTGACACCTTTGAGCATTCCCCTTCGATATATCCCAAATCTACAAATCGAGATCGTTGCACAACCTCCAATGGTTAAGTCATTCCTTGGCCATTAACACCAAGTCCTCCTCCTTTATATCCCATCCGAGTAAGGAGTCTCATGCTAGTTCCTGAAATTGGTACCTCCACATTTCCAACAGAAATAACATCATGTGAAGATGAAACTGAAGAACGATCAACATTGTTTACCTCAGCTGTCAATTCTAAAACAGGTGATGATGGCTTCATTAAGCCTTCGTTGCGCTTAAATTTTTCCAAGGCCTCTTCCCTAGCTTGTAGCTAAAGCTACAATCTTTGCTTCTCCTCTTTCTCTTCTCGTAGAAGTCTCCTCAATTCAACGTTCTCTAGTTGAAGGCTCTGATTGATCTCCCCATCCGAATGATACGAATATGATGAATAAGATGAATGTACACTCGAGGGGGTAAATGGAACATGTTCTCTACTTTTCTTTCTCTTGTTTCTCTCTTTCTATTTTCTTCTCATAAGCTTCATACATTATGTCCACCATTTTTGACATTGTGAGGAGGTCCTCATACATATCTTTGTCATCCTCCATTTTCTATCTTGTTGCCGGTCCAATCGTTCACACTCGCAATTCACATCAACAAGAAGACCGCTCTGATACTTAACTTGATCCATATTTCTTCAGCTACTGGAATTAAACAATATCTTTTAATTCTATGATGCTATTAGAATTGCATTTAAAAGATCATAAAACAATCACATGTACATGCTTAAACAAGAGGAAACATAATGATGATCAACAAATCAAGAACACAACACATTGATAACAGAGTTCACCCAGTGTGGGTTACGTCTTTGGGCCCATGCCAAGAGAGTGGAGGCTGTAGCATTTAATGTTTCAAATGAGGATGATGTTCATGGCATGTTCTTTGTCATTACAAGGATGAATACCCTCAATCAAAGTGGCATGTTTCTCCACGAGACGTTCTCCTAATAGGAACTCTCACTTAAATGGATTGTCCTCTAAAATGACAAGCTAATATAATCACACATAATGTGAAAACAAGCATCCCTCAACATAATAGGCAATTGGGGATCTCAACAACAAGAACATCATCTCAGTAAATCAAGAAGAAGGCATGACATGACTACATCATATACCTCCACTTTCAAAGATGGCCGAAAAAATGAAAGATCAGCTGCTCAAATGGACTGCATCACTAAACTCCTGGCAATGAGTGGTGTAAAATAGACTATAAACTTGTCCAATTTTGACACCATTAAATTTCGAACCCTCGAGAATATTGAAGATTCCCCCCCCAAGATTCCTTCCTGAAGATGGTCGTAAAATTTGTTGCTCGGATGAATATTCTGAGCACACCACTGCGCTCCCTATGAAATTCTATGAAGAATGACTATAAATTTGACAACATTTCAATAAAAAATTAGCCTCTAAGGGAATATTTAAGATTCCACAAGATTCTTCAAAATTTTTGTGTTGCTGGGCACCTGCATTTTTCCGCTCACATGGAGATATGACTGCATGGTTGAACTTTTGGTCATAAAATGTGAAAAAATGACCATCCACATGTCAAATTATGTCACTAGCATCTCTAGCCCTCAAGGGAATCTTTTCAGCATCTTAATATTCTCAGGTTCAAGGTACCCCACCCTCTGTCATGCATGGTTCTACTCTAGTCTAGCTTGGTGCTCCTTCGTTTGTCCGTTGGGAAAAATGGACAAGTTTAAATAAATATGGGTTGGCAGATTCTCCAACATATGATCGTTGGATGGAATGGTAAAGGTGCATAAATTAGAACAAGTAGGTTGGGGGTTCAAACTCCACCAACCTGCCTGCATGGAAAGTGCGTTATATTTTTTATAACCTTTGGCAGAGGTTACATTAACACGGTGCAATCACATTGTAATTGTTTGTTGGGAGGTTAACATAAAATAGTTAACAGTTGACATATTATAGTTTTATGACTCTGGTGGTTGCGGTTATAACATGGCATGTGTTAACAATTTTATTCTTTTTGCTATGGTTTGTGGAGGCGCCCATTGTATATTGTGAGACCGCCCATGTGGGCAGGGTGGGATTGAGCCCTGCTGGTCTCGGCCCTTGGTCATTGTTGGGTGGGGTCCGTACCAAGCAGCCCTGACCCAACCTCATTATAATGTATGTTATAACAAATAGAGTAGGGGTGGCATGGGTGACAGCCCCACCACCCCAAACCACCCCCCCCCTGCGCCCTTTTTGAATATTATTTTCATTTTTAACATATATAATTTTTTTGTCAATTTGACTGAAACTAGGGGTCATTAGAAAATATTAGGTGTTCGACAAATTTTCCCACTTTTGGAAGCCAAGTTCTATTCCCCAGACTCAGTCAATTTGTAGGATCACTAATCCTCGGCCACATGCCCACTTTGACCAAAACTTTGATCAACCCTATCTCCTTCATATGAACTCGAATTGGAGTGTCGTTCACACCTTTGGAATCAAGGAAATGAGCACTTCGATCTGGTCTTAGTTTTTTTGCCATCTTACCATTTTTATTTTTGAGCTATTATAAGGCCTCTTTAACCTCTGAGGGTCTCTGGAACCACTTGGATCACAAGGCTACCAACTTAAATTATCAACCTGTGGTTCTTACAAACTTAAGAGGTGTCGGCACCATATGTGAAGCATGCATTGTGTCCTTCTTTCGTTGATCTGATGTAATGGAGTGAATATCATGAATTGCATAAATGGAAATGGTTGAAATGGAAACCTTAACCAATAAAAGAAAAGGAAAGCAAGCCGATTCTAATTTCATAAAGTAAAGAGCATGAACCAACTTTAAAGACTAACTAACTAAAATTGCAAGAAGGTAAAAGATTTTACTAATTACAAAGATGAAATATGCTAGCCTACTTGCAGATGTAAATCAAGATTCTACTTGCAGAATGTAAATGATTACTCTACTTGCAAAATGTGGAAAACTTATTGAAAAAGGAAACTTGATCTAAAGCGTATGACTGGAAAATATAAGAACATAAGTTAAAAAACTATGTCTAATCTACTTACATTGAATGGTTTCCCTTCTTATCAGTGAGTTCAAGATAATTTATCTTTAGTAACAAATTCCTTACACATTGCATAAGTGAACAATCTTTGTGATGTAACTGTGGAAATTTGTCTACTAATTTCAATTGTTTGTTTTGTACTTGCAGTGAAGGAAGGATGGGTCTAAAGTGGTCCTTGGTCTTCCCCAACCATGGATTCAAAGTGTGGAGGTCATTATTCAATCCAAAGATACAAAAATCAAGCTCTTAAACCAAATCTAGTCAAGTTCAGACAATGTTACAAGATGCTACAGGACTGCTACAGTGTTGCTACAAGATTGGATCTATGAGCATTCTGAGGGTGGAAAAGGTGATATAAAGGTGGGAAATGGTAGTGGAATGGAGGAGAAGTTTGTATGTTTCCCTTTCCAAGCTTAGTACCCTTCAAGGGCCCATCTTTCATAAGGAACAATGCATGCAGTGGCCTTCAACAAACCATAAATGTACTCTCAGTGAACAGTGCTTTGGAGGAGTTTTTCAGGTAGAAAGAAGGAGATGGTGGTAGAATAAGGAGATAAATGGAAATTCTAACCCTGTAAATCCACAGTAGCACTTGCGCACCACCAAAAAAATATGATTTTTGTACTAAAAAAGACTAAATACCTAGTCTGCCAACTAGTCTGTCCTTCGAGTTATCTCACCAATGACCAAGCAAATCGAATGAAAATGAGATGATGTAAATTTTGCTATTAAACATAATTTCCTATGAGTCAAATCTAAGTGAAATCACTCAAAAATACCCTTTTTAACATGTGCTAAAAATTAACATAAAATTACTACTCCAAAAACTAGAAATTCAAGAATCAATGAGCTAGTTAACCTACCAAATGTCTAACATAATCAAGTGAAAATGCTATGGGTTAAATTTTTTTATTAACTTAAATGTTTTTAGGACTCAATCCAAGGGGAATAAACTCAAGATAGTCTCATTAACATGTGCTAAAAATAGCAAAAAAAGATTATTATTTTGCCACAAGAGACTTCCAGAAATTCTAGATTTGTGAACTAGTAAACCAATCCAAGTAGCTCAATGATGAATATGACTTTTCAAAGTTGTTATAAGGATGAATCATGCTTGTGACTTTGTAAATAAATTTCTAAAAAACTCACTTCAATAATTTAACTAATATGACCTACAACAAAAGAAGCATGAATAGTAAATGCAGAAATAAGAGATGCAAGTGAGAAAGATATTCAAAGGAAATAAATAAATTGTACAACATGCCTCTGAGGGTCTTGGGATGCCCAAGCCCAAGGATACCCAGATTCCTATGAAGGAAACCAAGATTTAGAAGCTAAAAATGGCACCAAACTTCATTATTTGAATCAATCCAAGTAAATCCCTGCTAGAAATGAAAGTGGAGCTGCTAAATAACAAGTTTTCTCCACAGGAAGACTAAGAAACACATTCCCCTAGAGGAAAATTCGAATTGGTACTTATACAAATTGATGGGGAAGCACCCTGCTTGAAAGAAGGCATCTTTCCTCTCCAAAATCCATCAAAACATGGATCTGGTTCCCAATAGGAGGAATCTTCATTTAATGACAAGGAACACATTCCTAGATTTTCTCAATCACTGGAGCTCCAGAATTTGTTCAATAATTTCATAATATCTTGTCCATTTATTATCCAATCTTGATCCATCTTATAGTAGGGAGAAAGTCCCTATATTATCTCATTTAAAATTTACTCAATATTCTACAAAAATAAATATTATTAGGCATATAATATGCAATTATCTCTAAACCTTCCTAAGAACATATTAAAGCTAATAAAAATTATTATATGGAGAAGGAGAGATTTAATATAGCCTTTATGTGCCTAGGAAAGGTTAGATGGGCCTTAATTTGTGTCTAATTTGGAGGCCCATCAATGGGCTATCTTTGGTAGCATTTGATTCTGCACATATGACACAAATTTCAATATTAACAAGTGAACATTCTCATAATGCATGTTTCTTTCTACATCTAGGGTGGAATATAGACAAAGAAACATTCTCATATTTTTCTTTATTTTTCTTTCTTAACATATCAATTTGTTCACTAATATTACCAAGAATGTATGTTTTAAAATTATCAAGAGAATTGCCAATTTTAGCTCGACATATCGATCATGATACAAATATACTTACTCTTGCAATGGTTAGATCTATAAGACTTCTACCATACTTTTTTTTCCTCTTGATATGTGCTTGCACAACTCACAAATTTATTCAAATGATAATTGATAAATGTCTCATTTACATTAGGTTAAGGATTCCAATCTACTCATCTATAATTGCTTTAAGTATGAGGGTTTTTAATGTATCAAACCCCAAATTATGTAATGCTTCCCTCTTGATATTATATTCAAATATTTATACCCGATCCTCAAGGCTCTCACCTTCTTTTTGAGTCATTTATATATTTCATCTTTAAGATCATGAAGTATATAATAGTCCTTATATTTTTCTAAAAGTAGCTTTCTCATATCATCCCAAGATCTTATAGAGTTAGTACTTGGCCCCATAAACCATTTAAGAGCTCAATCTTTCAATGTGGTTAGAAACAATATCAATTATTGAGCATCAAGTAAATAATCATAAGATCTACATAATACTTCAAAATCAAAGAGAAAAGTTCTTGGGTTTTTTGTTCTCATACTGTGGAAGTTAGGAAGCACATATGGATAGATGTTCTTCATACTAACATTATTTTTAGTATCTCGAATGGTAATTCCATAAGGATCTTATTTGTTGTCATCATTTCCATCATTTTCTCTTCCTTTACCTCCTCCTCTACCACCTCTTCCACCACCAGGAGGTATCCTTCCTTCTCTGCCACTTCCAAGCAATGGTATTTCTTCTCTTCCTTGTCCTCATCCTATTACTATTTCATGTCCATTTGGAGGAGAAAATATTTCTCCTTCACCTTCTGCCATTGAGCCTTCTGATCTAAGGTAATGGGGTTCTTCAACCAGATTTTCCTCTTCTGGTTCTTCTATTAATGGTTCTCCATATAAATTTCCTTTTCTTCTTCTTATTTGTTATGTAATTCTAATTCTTGTCCAACAAGTTGTTCCCCTTAATAAAGAAAGACGATTGCCTTAGTTGAAGATGTAATTTCATCTAACACTATCTCTATTTGAAGAAGTTGGCTCTTATTTGGTTGAAATTTCAAATCTTTGTACCTCAGGGAGTTTTATTCTACCTGAAAAGGTTGGATTTTGTGATATGGATGGTGATGTGGCTCTTACTACACCACATGGTCTAGTGGGGGTAGTTGGTGATGATGGAATTGAAGTTCGTCCTCTGACAAACCTATACCTTGATCCAGATTTAAATAGGAATGCAACAAATTATAGATATAACCATACATACAGAGATGCAACAAAAATAATACTTCATTTCATTACTGCAAAATACTGAAATATGCTTACAAACAGAAATGGAAATAAACTAGCTAGGGCAATGGTAGCTTATCTCTGAGAAGAGATGTGGTGGCTACATGCCTCTGAACTATGTTACAATGAGGCTCAAGGGCCTTTTTATTATTGAACAATAAGAGAAAACCCTAAACAACCAAAACCCTAACCCGAGGAGATTTAACACTAAGAGTTTATGGGCCCCGTTGGGGTGAGTTGGACAACCAACTTCCCGGGGTCGCTAGTTGATCATATTATCTCTGTTTGACGCGCATGATAACCCATTGGAAATATATCTTCGAGGGCTATGGTGGAAAATATAATTTTAGATAGAAAATCGTTGGCATCTAATTTCCAAAAAAACGTCGTTTAGGGCCGCAAAATGGCTCCGGAAGTTTAGGACCCGAAAAACTACTAAAAATAGTAAATTGTGCTACAATTAAGGAAACTGAAAAATTGAAATAAACAATGGTGGGGGTCCAAGTGGAATTAGCGGGTGGCCACCAATATCCACCTGGATCATTCCTCCCCACTTAGGAAGCAATGGTCCCTATTGCGTTGAGTTCCTCCATGAGATGAGGAAACTTCTGTTGAACTTGATCCCTGGTGAGCCACTTGCCCTAGAGAAGGATTTGGCCTGCTTTGACAACTCGATACATTTGGATCTGCTGCTGGCAAGTGTGCTTGATGTGTTTGTCCATAATCCGATCAGTTGTAGCTTGTTCCATGCAATCTGGATTTAACTCTATTGGTGTGAGTTGTTCTGCAATGTCAGGTGTGTCTAGTAATGGTGGAAAGTATGGCCGAAGGCAGTCCACATTGAACACTGGGTGCAGGCCAAGGAATGGGGGAATGCTGAACTCAAATGCATTATCTCCCACAACCTTGGTAATGGTTTAAATACCATATCGAAGTGGTCTGAGTTTCCGATAGGCTCCAGTAAGGTGTTCCTTTTGAAAATGCAACCAGACTTTGTTGCCCACCTGAAACTTTTGTGGCACCCGATGTTGATCATGTCGCTGCTTGTACTTGGCATTTGATTTCTCCATAATGTCATGGAACTACTGGCGGATATGTCAGATGTGCTCAATGAAGTTGTTTGCCTTATCTGTTTCGGATTGGACATGAGTTGAATCTACCTGAGTAGATGCATATGGCATGGCCACATCAATGGGACATAGTGGCTGGAATCCCAAGCCCACTTGAAAAGGGTTGCGGCCAGTCGAGCTGTGGAGAGCCCGGTTATAGCTGTGCTGAACATAAGGGAGGCTCTCATCCCATGTGGGTGGGTGCTTTGAGTTGTACAGGTGCAGAATGTGTGCAATCATCCTGTTGACAACCTCTGTTTGGTCATCTGTTTGGGAATGGAAGGTTGTGGACTTAGTGAGTTTGGTGTCCAGCATCGACCAGAGACTAGACAAAAATGTACTAAGGAACCTGATGTCTCGATTTGAGATGATAGATTGTGGGATCCAAAAGTGTACCCACACTCGTTCAAAGAAGAGTTTAGTAGTGGCTTCTGTTGTGATATTCTTCTTGCAGGCTGCCATAATGGCCATCTTTGAGAACTTGTCGAAGACCACAAAAACACAGTCGTTTCCATGCTTAGTATAAGGAAGGCCCGACATGTAATCCATGGAGATGGATTCCCAAGGTCGACTAGGGGTTGGAAGCAGGGTATAGATGCCTTGCTTCTTGATGGTCGGTTTGGCAATGACGCAGGCAGTGCAAGATCTAATGTACTTTCTAACATCCTATCGAAGATTCAGCCAATAGAAATACTTCTGCAGTACTGCCATTGTTTTCTCAACCCTGAAATTCCTAGCAGCCCGACTATAGTGTGCTTCCCAAATCATCTTAGCACGCTCGCTTGAAGGAACACAAAGGTGACCTAGGTGGCATAACAGGGCATCCTAGAGGTGAAAATATGGAACATGTTGACTCTCCAAGAGTGTTTGGTATGTGTGGCCGAATTTTGGGTCGCTTTTGTAGAGAAGTGGCCAATCCGAAGTCTCGTCCCCACAAGAGTTGAGCACGGTGGTTAACGCTATGATAGGTGGTCGACTGAGGCAATCTGCAACATTATTGTTGTTGCCCTTCTTATACTTGATATTCAAATGGAACTGTTGTAGATATGTGGACCACTTTTGATGGAGATCATTCTACATTTTTCCTTCGAGTCTGTATGAACTGCAGGGGCCGGTGGTCTATGTGGATGACCATTTCCTTGCCCAAAATGTAATGCTTCCATTGTCAATAGGACTACACAATGGAATACATCTCTTTGTCATAAGTGGGATACTTACGAATTGTGTCTGAAAGTGTCTCACTATGATAAGTCACTGGATGCCCATGTTGAGTAAGGATTGCCACAATAGCATAGTCAGATGCATCCATCTCGATCTCAAATGGTTGTTGCAAGTCTGGTAATGCGAGCACTAGTGTCAAGTAGAGGCAATGTTTCAACTCTGTGAGTGCCTTATGTTGAGATTCAGACCAAAAGAATTTTCCTTTCTCTCCTCCCTTGGTGGCTTGACTCAAGTGCCAAGTGATATGAAAAAATCCCAACATGAATCTGCAGTAGAAGTTGGCAAGCCCCAGAAAGCTGCGAAGCTCTATCAGAGTGGTTGGAGATAGCCAATCTCAAATGACTTGGATCTTGGCTGGATCCACATGCACCCCTCATTCATCAATAATTTATCCCAAATATTGAACCTAGGTCATGCCAAAAGTGCATTTCTCCAAATTGGCACATAACTTGTGTTGCCGTAGTGTTTGGAGAACTTGTCGGATGTGGTGGAGGTGCTCTTCCAAACTCTGGCTGAAGATCAGGATGTCATTCAAGGATACCACTACAAATGAGTTGGTGAATGGCCGTAAGATGTCATTCATTAGCCTCATGAAGGTTGCAGGAGTATTTGTCAACTTGAAAGGCATAACCAACCATTTGAAAAGGCCCTCCTTGGCTTTGAAGGCAGTCTTCCACACATCGAGGGTTCGATTGGTACCTAGTGATATCTTGACTTCAAATCAATCTTGCTGAAATATTTTGCCCCCATCAATTGGTCCAAGAGGTCATCAATCCATGGTATCGGGCACCTATTCTGGACAGTGATCTTGTTCAACACCCGATAGTCAATACAGATGGATGTGGCCTTTCTACAGTAGCTCCTGAATCTACCTCTTGATTTCATCATTCTCCAGAATGGAGCATCGATAGATTGGTCCATTGGGAAGCGGCACACCTGGGGTCAGATCGATGGAGTGCTTGACCTGACAGTGTAGAGGAACCCCTATAGGGGAGGTGAAGATGTCCTCGTACTCCTCCACGACCTTGTCCATCTGTAGTTGTCGTGTGGAGGGGCCCTTTCTGGAGGTCGTGGCCACCGTCTTCTTCTTTCCTTGAGGGCATATCATCAGGAAAACAAATTTCTTGGTTTTGGAAATGAGCTTACTACATTGTTTGCAGTAACCAAAGAGATGGTGGTAGGTGGTGCTACCTGCGGTATCCTGTACAAATTATTTCCCAAAGTAACAATAACAGGACAAGGCCTTGATTCATACACAACATGTCACTTCCACAAGTATGGTTGGCCTAAAAATACATCACAAACATCAAGGGGAGCAACATGACACAATACCTCATCCATGAAGGGCTTGATGTTGTATGGAAGGTGACACTGCTGGCTCACACGAAGATCCCATCCTTGGTGAAGCCACCTGATGGTGTACGATTATGGATGTGCTGTGGTCGGTAAACCCAACCACTTCATGACCTCTACCAAAATGAGGTTCTTTTGGCTCCCGCTGCCAACAATAAACTGTAGCGGGAAGCCCTTTACCCACATATGGGAGTGGAAGAAGCACTCCTCCTCCTCTGGATCTTTAGGTTCCTCCTTCTGGATCTTTGCGGTGGAAACAGTGGTGTTGGGCTCCACATCGATAATCTGCTTCCCTTTGTCATTCCCCTTGTTGCGTTCCAACTCAGAGTTGGAATATGCATCTGTTCTGAAACCTTTAGCTCAACCACCAATTACTGCTTAACCCGACACTCACTTTTGTTGTGAGTGGAGCTCTTATGGAATTCACACCACTTTCCCGTGTCCTTTTTCGGCTTTGCAACGCTGTTCTTTGCTTGTGGCTTTGGCAGGTTATCTTGGGTCACCCCGCCTTGGCTTTGTCCTTTGTTTTGCGGTTTGGGGGCACCTTTTCGTTGCTTCTTATTCACAGATCCAAAATCTCGCTTCTTATGTTTAAACTTTTGCTCAATCTTGACGGCATATCGGTATGTCGTGCTGAGCGAGGAGATGTTCAAGAATTCTATTTTGTCCTGGATGTACCTGTGCAAGCAGCTGTGATATTTGAGTACCAGATGATGCTCTGAATCCTTGATACCCAGCTTTGTGTGAAGGGTATGGAAAATATTGGTGAAAACTGGCATGCCTTGGTCCCTTCCCTGCCACAACGTGGTCCACATTATGTATTGATCCTCATAGCTTCCGACAGGGTAGTACTACTCCTTGATAGCAGCCCGGAATGAATTCCAAGTGGGTGCGGATGAAAATAGTGAGGTCGTACTTTCATCCTTCTGCTTGCAGTAAGTTTTCCACCAGTCATTGACGTGGGGGCGGCTTTGAGAAGAGAAAAAGTAATCTTTTCTCGACCGTAAAAATCATGAACATAAAAATACCCTTATAGCAAATTTAACCATTTACCTATGGTGTCTGCATCTATCTGACCCTCAAATATGAGAATGTCAAAGTTAACTTGTACCTTAAAGGGTGTGGCGCTTCCATAGTAGCTTCTAGAAGTAGATGTGTCGCCCATGGGTAGTCATTGAAGGATTTGGGCAAAGTTGTCCATCATCGCGTTCCTTTGTTGCTCGAGGGCCTCTTTGAGCAAGATTTTGATAGGATCTCCTGCCCCATTGTCTTTCTTTTCATCCACCATGGGAGGTCGTCAGGATTTGCGAGGCTGGTCTTGCAAAGGTTCGACCAGTTCAAGCCCTAACTCCTTATATCCTGACCTCATTGGGGACATGCAAAGAAAGACAGAGAAAGAGTAGACCGCTCTGATACCACTGATCTAGATTTAAATAGGAACACAACAAATTATAGATATAACCATACATATTAAGATGGAATATAAATAATACTTCATTTCATTACTGTAAAATACTGAAATATGCTTACAAACAGAAATGGAAATAAACTAGCTAGGGTGGTGGTAGCTTATCTCTAAGAAGAGATGTGGTAGCTACATGCCTCCGAACTACGTTACAATTAGGCTCAAGGGCCTTTTTATTATTGAAAAATAAGAGAAAACCCTAAACAACCAAAACACTGACCCGAGGAGATGTAACACCAAGAGTTTATGGGCCCCATTGGGGTGAGTTGGACAGCTAGCTTCCTGGGGTCGCAACTTGGTCATATTATCTCTGTTTGACACACATGGTAACCCGTTGGAACTATCTCTCTGAGGACTACGACAAAAAATATGATTTTAGACAAAAAAAAATCATTGGCGATAGATTTTTTCCAAAAAAAAAACATTGTTTAGGTCCTCAAAACGGATCCAGAAGTTTAGGACTTGAAAAACTACTAAAAATAGTAAACTGTGCTACAATTAAGGAAACTGAAAAACTGAAAGAAACAATGGTGGGGGTCCAAGTGGAATTGGCGGGTGGCCACCAATATCCACCTGGATCACACCTAGAATCTCTTTCCCTATACATGAATTCTAGAATGATTTCTAATTTTTATGCATCTAAGAATGAATGAAACTAAAAATGATATGCAATTCAACAACTCTGGTTAGGAAGAACCCCACAATATGATGTGTAGGTTTTTAAATATCATCTTATCGCTCTTCCTTACCAGAGATGTGTAAATAAAAAAACATTCTAAATTGAAATCTAATGCCTATGTATACTTCCTCGGCAATGGCACCAAAAATTTTGTGTAATTTAATTTTGCTTTAAATTACTTACATTAAAATTTCAATCCAAGTTCATACACTTGCAAAGTACACTACACTATATGTGTTGGGAGATTAAATTTCAATTTCAATGCTAAAGAAGAATTATATTCTATTAGAAGCAAGAAACAAATGACCAAAGAATGCAAATCTTAATCTAAGAAATAGTGAAAGTAATCAATTATACTTCTGAGATGAGATCTAAATAGAGCACAAATGCTTGTCAATGAAAATAATGGCAATAAAGATGACTATTTCAACTAGTGGAGGCAAGAATAATCTATTTAAGAAAACAATAAATTTCTAATCTAGAAAAGCAGTAAATCTGATCTAACTATTTTAAAATGGTAAAGCAATAAACTAATTCTAAGAAAGCAATTAAATTCTGATCTACCAAAAGTAAGGACAATTTACACTATGAAAGCATTTTAATTTTGATCTATGAAAGATAAAGACAATTTATACTATGAAAGCTTTTAAATTCTAATCGATGAAAAGAAAAGACAATTTACACTATGAAAGCATTTTAATTTTGATCTGTGAAGGATAAAGACAAGTTACACTACAATTATTCTATGAAAGAAATGGCAATTATCTAAAGAATAAATTACAACTATCTTTGAAAGTAGTCCATCAATACAACTAACTATGAAAGCAAACAAAATCGATCTTGAGAATTTAAGGACATGTGAAACAATTTTGAAATCTTCAAAAGGTGCGTGTATGCAAATCTTAGAACTCATTTGTTCTTAAAACCATGATATGCCTACAAATATTGTAAGAGGAATCCAAGCTATGCAACAGAATTGAGTATGCCTAGGAAAGATAATATAAATGTGTGTAAATGAAAGAATCTTAGGCAAGTAAACATTGTTGTATTTTAATTTTAATTCAAGTGCTTGAGACCTATAAAAACAAGTAAAGTAGTGAGCGAAAATCTACAAATCGAAATGATGAATAAACAAAATATAGTAAAACATGGTAAAAGGAATAATTATACTACAATTATCATACACAATACGGGGCCCTCTTTCCAATGCATGAGATTTAGAAATGCTCAGAAAACTTGATTATCACCAGTGTAACCTTCTCATCAAAACGTGATAGAAGACAATGTTTTATTAAATTAAAGCAATGCGTACATAACCATAAAGTTCCAACATTGACTGAAGATAAGAGATACAGATAATGATTCTCTTGCTTCTTGTCAATTTATGTCTTTACAATAACCAACTTAGAAAACTATTGTTAGAAATCTAAGTAGTTAAATGATGTCTAAGTGTCATATTCCCATTGAAGATTAGATTTATATAACTCCTTGATGAGTAAGCAAATCATATAAATATTTCTTGGACACATTATCAGTAATTTGTTTATCTTTTTCTTTGTAAAGATTTAATCACGCTCACTTGAGGTTGATCTAATGCCAAGTAGTCTAGATACATGTTCCATGCGCTACACAATGGTTGATTGAGTGTTTTATTATGCTATTATGGTCAACAAAACAAAATTTTCTTATGCCTAATAGATGGAACACCATACATGATATATTTAACACCTACCCATGTGCTCAAGCTGACGTGTTCACCTTGGAGTCAATTTGAACCTTGCATGTAGATGCAAGATGTTGTCAAGGTTTCAGAAATGTTACTTTTCGTAACCTTTGCAAATTAAGATAATTTTATAAAGTAAAACATATAGAACTAGAAAGATATTGGAATTTTACCTCCTTGTATCTTCTGTAACTTCGATGGTTGATTATTCATGAAAAGATAGTAGTATGATGCAAAGAAAAGTAAGAGTATGATGCAAAGACAAGTAAGTTCTAAGGGTTTTAATGGAAGATGAGTGAAAAACTAAGTAACGGTATGTCAAAAAGATGTTATTTCTTCAACCCACTAAACTCATAATGTAATAAGTTCCCTTTTTTAACAATTTTCTAGGTATCCCTTAGATACTTCTAAGTTCAATTTCCTTTCTTTATGAGGAAACTTTATGAAAATATCTTGAAAATTAAGGGACACTATTCCCGATGATTGTAATCTTTAGGCCCCTAATACAACATTAGCACCACCCATTTAGATTGCAATCATGGTACTATCCAATAAGTATTCTCCCATATTTAGCTTAATACTATGGCACTTCCATGAACAATTTGTAGTACCTCCACCTACAATAATTACTTGAAACTAAGGTACTAGATATACAAAGAAATTAAGAAGTTTTTCCAATTTGTAATTGATGAAGTTATGGGTACTACATGAATCAATCAATGTTGTTACATTTTTTATCTATATTTTTCTATCTTCAGGGTTTGTGGAGTATTAATGTTAGCCAATGCATGACAAGATATTGTTGGAGTGGTATCTTCTAGTTCCATATCTTGTAATAGTTCTACTTCTTGATCTTCTTCATCTTCACAATCTATGTAGAATAATTTCTTCTCACTGCATTTATGCCCCTTTCTCTACTTATTGTCACAATTTAAACATAGTCCCTTTGCTCTTATTTCATCCATTATCAAGGAGTGAACCTTGTCAATTTACGAGAGGGAGCATGATTTTATCTATAGTTATTAGTGACCAATTCTCTAATGGCCATAATTTTACTTTCAACTTTCCTTGCTAGACTGTAAGCATGCTCTATATATTTAAGTTCAAAGAGATGCACTTCTTGTTGTATTTATTTCATTAAATCTCCCATAAATAGGTCTAACACATTATCCTTTGAAAAACAAATTACCATAAGACTCAAATTTTGGAATTGTTGAATGTGCTCTATAACTGGAACTTTTTGTTAGATTAATCAATTGAGTAAAGAATGCGTTTCTCTTAATATCCCCATAATGTGTTAGTAATTCCTTTGGTAGAAATGTACTAAGATATAATAGAACCATTTTTCCTTTCAAAAAACCATAAATACCATATATGTTGGTCTCTCTCTAAAAACATGGATGTCATATTTACCTTTTCTAATGATCCCACTCATTGTAGATCCAAGTATTGCTCCATCTACAATATCCTTGTTATAGGATCATTACCATCAAACTTCCTCATATTGATCTTTGGAATGTAGTAGTTCCTTGGTGCTAATTTGAAACCCTAATGATGTGATGTTTGGATTGAAAATTCATTATTATGGTTATGTGATTCAATATTTATTCTTTCTAATTATGATTGAGCCTCAACACTATGCTTCTACTTATGTTCATGATTTTCTTAGATATCCACATCCCTTTTAAGGAGATCCTTTTTTTTACATAACAGGTATGCATTTATTTATAAAGTTTGGTTTTCATCACCAAAACCATTTACATTCAACTATAACATTAGTAGCCTCAAAATTCCAATACATCCATAACATTGTTTTCTTACTTCCCTAATCTTATTGAACTACAGCATTACACTGGAAACACCCACAAATTCTACAAAATTTACCCCAAAACAATTCAAACTTGCAACACATACATCAGATTTGATTAAATTACCTCGAAGGGGCCTGGGTGAAGATTACCACCATGAATTGCATACTTGTTTTAGGTTGGTCCAACTTCCTCCATCGCTTCTTCAACTATAGCTACCTACGAGCTCAGTGTTGGAATCGAAAAACCCTGTGCTTCGTCTTCCTCGGAGCCCCACACAGAGTCACGGGTCCTTGTCTTCAGCCACATAATTTCAGTTTCCATTCCAATTAGCCTCCTTTTCATACAAGCATGAATTCACTCCAGGTTGTGATCCACCACCTTTGCTCTGTCGTCTTACTCCTCTATAAATTCCAACCTCTTGTTAATCAGCTTATACATTCCCATTGGGATTTTGAAAAGTCTCTCAGTCAACCTCTTCCAACGCACTAGATTATTCGAAGTGTCCTGACCCTCCATGATTGCAAACTCCTAAGAACTTGTCTGGACACTCGAACTTAGAGAAGCAGAGACTGACATTAAGGCTATTTTTGCATTCCTATATAACAAAGCCATCACTCGTCGATAGATTCTCTCCTTGAGAATGAGCATTAACTCTGATCACAAGTGTTTCCTCGAAATATATTCATCTGACACCCAAATTGTCCTTGCATAGAGAGTTCGCATGGGAATATAAATGCTACAAACCTTATTGCACTACAAAATGGCCCTTGGCACTGTATAAGGAGTATGCTTCACAATTAAACCACACCACCTTCCATAATGAAACCTCCTAGTTTAATCACTTTCATGCATGCGAAGCAACATGCATGTGAAGATCTGAATGCACATTTTCCCTGCAACATCATCCATCCCCATAAAGTGAAATTCCACCTGGAAACCAACACTAATTGATTTAGGTGGCTCCGAAAAGGCTGAAAAATAAAAGTCTTCGGAGTTCATCAAAATGGGAATTAGAACGTAGAGTTCATCATCCTACTTCCAATGATGTAGACGACACTCAAATATAACTTCGTATGTGCAAAATATTCACAGTCAAAGTTCTAGGGATTTTGTCGCCAGCTAAATTTGGAGGACTCACTAAGTTTGGCGGATTGACCAAATATGGCAGAATCTGTTCAATTTAGAAGCCACTCACTAAGCAACAATTTGGTACTTATCAGTGGTCAGAAATGGTCAATTTATCGCCTACTTATTTTGTCCAGTAACCCCAACAAAATCCAACCAATTGTTGTTTTTTATTCAATAAAAATAAACATAAAAATTAAATAACATTGGTGGGCCTGACAGAAATGCCAACCTCCAACCTACTCATGTCATATATTATATATATAATATAACATCCCAATGAAAAATGGTAGACCACATATTAAGGGGAATCAACAGAGATTGAACCCGCGTTCATTAGGTGGTTAAGCTGCCCAATGCAATGGCCCCATTAACTGCCATCCAATTCAAACAACCCACCAAAAAAAATCACATTTAAAACAAACGCACTAACAGGCACCATTAGAGGGGAGGCCCACAAGCTTAACCCTGGGACCTACATCCGCCAAATTTAGTACCCAACCAACAGACCAATTCTACCATTTTGATAAATATGTCATCGTGGGTTATTTAATCCTAATTTTTACCATTTGTTTGGGAACAAATCGAAGGCCGAGAATGAGAAGAAAAACTAGGAGCAGAGGGGAACCATGCCTAGGAATTTCAAGAAAATATTCTAGGAGAATATTCCATAAAATATTCCTTATGTGGAATCATTGTGGAATCCTTGAGATTCTTTGGAGATGAATTTTGACAGTCAGAAATATGCCAAGTTTTTACTCATATTGATCATAATTTTTCCAGGAGTTTGATGGCATGGTTAGTTTCTTTATTTGAGCTGACGATTTTCAGTCAACCCTCAAAAGAGAATCTTTGAGGAATCTTTGAGATTCCTGGGGAGCCTAGATTTGAGTAAGACAAAAAGGAGTCATGTTTATACTCAAATTTCATGTTTTTTCATAAGGAACGTGATGGTGCAAGCCGATTGTTCATACAAGTAGTCAATTTTTAGGAAAACCCCAAAATCGGAAGTATAAGGTGCATTTTTGTCATGTGTTCATTTGATTTTTCTGAGATCGCGATTTGAATCTGAGGTCCATGTATGCCACCTTGGGAGAGGATCATTGTATACCACTTTAAGTGAGAGATTATTCATTTTTCATGTTGAAGCAAAACAACTTGTGAGTGAGATTTCTCTAGAGGAGAACATCTCTTGGGAGAGGCATGCCACTATAGATCAGAGTTTCATCCTTGTAATAGTAGAGATTTTATCATGTACTCATCATCCTCTTGCATAGACTAATGAAACAACCTCCCCACTCTTGACCCAGGGCCCAGAGACGTAGTCCACACGGGATGAACTCCATTATCATATCGTTGATTTATCGTTGTTCATGATTTACTGAAGTGAATGTTTAAGTATTCACATTACTGAAGTGTTGTTTAAGCATTCACATTACTCATGATTTCACATGCAAATATGCGTTAGTAAAAGGTCTTGTATAATGGATATTTTGTTTGAAAGCATTCATGAAAATTTTCGGATCAAGTGGTATCAAAGTGGTCTGACCATTTTCCCAGAGTTTGTGAATGTCATCATGGACAAGATTTAATGTGCAACAAGAAGGGAAATGGAGAAGAACCAATATCTCTATGAGGCCTTCTACAGGATGGAAAAAAATGGTATATATATTGTTTTCGTATTATCAGGAGAAAATGGTAAAAGAGGAATAGGAGAAGGAGAGAGTAGAAAATGATGCTACATCTCCATCCTCGAGTGAATATTCTTCTTCTTTACCTTCTTCTCATCATTCAAATGAAGAGTTCAATCAGAGAATTCAAGCGGGGAGTGTTGAATTAAGGAGAATTCTACAAGAAGTAGAAGAGGAGAAGAAAATATTGTAGCTTCAATTATGAACCACAGAAGAAGCCTTGTAAAAGTTGAAGTGCAACGAAGGCTAGCAAAGCCATCATCGTCTGCTTCAGAATCAACAACTGAGGTAAACAGTGTTGGTAATTTTTCAGTTTCATTTTCACGTGATGCTATTTCTATTGGAATCATTGAGGTTCCCATTTCAGGAATTGGGACGAGACTCCTTACCAAGATGGGGTGTAAAGGAGGAGGACTTGGTGTTAATGGAAAAGGAATGACTCATCCATTGGAGGTTGTACAAAGAACCTGATTTGCAAGATTGGGGTTCATTGAAGGAGAGTGTTCGAAGGTAGCAAAAGCAAGTGGTTCTTCACACAAAGAATCCAATTCATTGGCGAAACCATCAAAGAAAGATGATGTTGAAAGCACATCACAATCTTCCTGTGCTAGTGAGCATTGTAGAAGAAGAGCTAAGGAAAGTTCTTCTCACTAGAGACAACCATGCAAGGCATAAAAGGTATTGTTATGCTAATGTTCCTTTTTATTACAGGCATATTTTTAATGATGAGAAAACTATGGCATAAAAATCATGTATTCTTTGTAGCTTGCAAATACATGTTGTTGCCAATTATTGGAAAAGAATGGCAGCAAGGAAGAGGTGAAGACATGAAGTTTTAGGTCCTTATAATACTAGTGTAGCCCCTTTATTGTTAGTGTTAGTGTAGACCCCTATTGTTAGTATTGTGCCCATGTAGCCTCCATATTGTTATTATTATACCCCATAGAATCCCACTGTTGTTATTGTTGTTTCCTTACATTATTATTGTTATGTAGGCTCTAATTATATTGCGGCCCCTTAGACTCCTATATATAGCAAGGAAGTATAGTCATTTATATCATCCAAGTATTATTTATTTATGTAATGTAAAGGAGGTTGACCCCTCGAACAGGATAATTTTTAAGTCTTTGGTCTATCTTTTCTTCTATTTTGTGAGTCGGTTGCATAACATTTGGTATCAGAGCTTTTGATTCTAGCGTTTCGCTTCTTCAAACATGTCATCTTGGAATTTTTGCTATAAATTTTCCTTATGCGAGGCTTCAAAAGTTAAAATTGTGACCACATGGAGGAAAAATATTTTTGAACATCGTGTACAAATTTCAAATCTTGGTTTGCTATATTTTCAAGATATAATCTGAGGAAGTTAGGGTTTTTGCAGGCTCTAAACTTTAGTCGCAAACAAGTGACCTAGGGAAAATTGTCATAACTTTCTCTCTAAGCATCAGATTTGAATTTCATAAAAAGTGACTGAAATTACACAGATTTTAGTTTTCCATGTACCATTTTAAGTGCCAAAGGTTAAAGCAATGATACGTTGCATTCTGTACAAGGTAGGTCTACTGAAGTAATCTATAATCAAGCCATCATGGGAGTTTGGTCATAACTATTTCTTGAAGAACCTAATATTGGTTTGAATTGTGGGGTTGGAAAGAAGACTCAAAGGGTTACCACAATAAAAAATTTCAAACCTTGGAGATCCGAAATTACAGAGATACAATATCTTCAATATCAAGCTCCTAAAAAGAAAGAAAAATGTGTGTATTTTTTTAAAATTTGCATAAGTTTTGTTTGAAAAAATAGTTTGAAGTGATTCAAGGGGTATATTGAAGCATAAATATCATTGTTTGATTCCAAAATGACTTGAATAAAGAAAATAGAAATGCCTAGTAAGAAACCAGAAAACTCTACTATGACACATGAAGAAGAAGAAGAAATGCAACATGATATATCAAAATTATGAGACCAAATGCAACAAATTTCGTTTTCGTATAGAGTAACCAAAAACGAAATGGAAGATAATATGGATGGTTTGAATAATGGTGTAAAATCAAACATGAAAGGTTTGAAGGATGGTAGGGAAGCTAAGATAGATGGTTTGAAAGCAAACATGGAAGGTTTAAAAAATCGTTACAAGAAATTCTTCTAGTGGTGACAAGGTACTCCATGAAAATCAGGATGAGGACAAAACAAATATGAAAAGTGCTTTTAGAGACTATAGCATTGGGTTTAAGACCCACAACATTCCAAATATTGATATGAGGAAGTTTTATGGCAAGGATCCGATAACATGGATATTATAGATGGAGCAATTATTTGATCTGAATAATGTGTTGAACAAACAAAAGGTACGCATTGCATATTTATATTTAGAAAAAAATAAATTTGTGTGGTATTGATGGATTTGTTCTCATAAATAAATTGTCACTTCAACATTTTTTGTGGAAGAATTGGTAGCACATTATGAGGATACAACAAGCAATACCTTCTTTAGCCAATTGATAAATCTCAAGAAAAAGGGCTTAATGGGGGAGCACATTGAGGACTTCCAAAGATTGAATATTAAGGTAAATGATATTCCAGAGGAGCATAGGATTGATGTCTTCATAGGAACTTTAAAGGATAACATCCAACATGAGGTCCGCCTTTAGGAACCTAATTCATTGGAGAAGGAATTCAAGGTTGCAAGAAAAGCTGAAAGCAAAATTATGGCAACAAAGAAGTCTACCACTCATAACTATAAAGAGGGAAGTGTTGTTTCTTCTGGCCTTCCACAACCGACAAGGTTGACACCACAAAAATTGGAGAAAAAGTAGCAAAAGGACTTTGTTATAGTTGTGATAGAAAATACACTAAAGTTCATAAGTGTGTTGAGAAGAAATTATTTTACTTAGATTTTGAAGAGGAGGAAGAAAAGGAACAACAAACATCAAAAGAAAAGATATGCACTAGGAACCAACCCTGGAGAAAGAACAAATTAATTTGACCATATATTGTAATGCATTGGTGGGAATTACCACTCCTCAAACTCTCAAGATAGATGGATATATCAAGAATAAAAAGGTAATAGTGTTGATTCATTTGGTAGTACCCATAATTTAATTCATTGTAAGATATCCAAGAAATTAAATTGCTCTCTATATCCAACACCAGAGTGTCAAGTCATGGTTGCAAATAGAGAAACTATAAATTGCTCTGGAAAGTGCCATAATATCAAGCTAACCATGGGGTAATATGTATTGAATAGTTCAATGATTTCCATTCCAATGGGTGGTGATGATGTTGTACTAGGAGTCTAATGGTTTCAATCTTTGGGGACGCTAGCTTATAATTTTCAAGAACTTTTCATGAATTTTTTTTGGGAAGGAAAGGAAATTGAATAAGGGGTAACATAGGGAACCAAGGTAGATAATTAGCTCTAATGGCATAAAAAGGTTTTTTAAGGAAGAGAAATGGGGCATAATTCCACTATTATGTTCACCAGAGGTTCAAACATCGAAATCATTTATTTACCAAGATCTCCAAAATGTCTTCGACAATCATTCCAAGGTATTTGAGACTCCCAAAGACCTCCCACCTATTCGTGATTATGATCTTGCTATTCACTTGATTCCAAGAAGTGTTCCTACAAACATCAGTCCTTATAGATATCCCTATGCCCAAAAGAGTGAAATTGAATGTATGGTTGCAAAAATGCTAGAGGCAAGGATAATTCAGCCTAGTCAAAGTTATTTCCTTGCTCTAGTAGTATTAGTGCACAAGAAGGATGGATCATGACATATGTGTCTAGATTATAGGGAGCTCAAAAAGCTCACTATTAAAGATAAGTTTTCCATTCGTGTCATTGATGAATTGTTGGATGAATTACATGGATAAATTTACTTCACCAAGTTGGATCTTCATTCAGGATATCATCAAATTAGAATCAAGAATGAATACATTCTGAAAACAACATTCAGAACTCATGAAGGTCAATATGAATTTTTGGTCATGCCTTTCGGCCTTAATAATGCGCCTTCCACATTTCAAGGTTTGATGGATTCCTTTTTTAAACCCTTCCTTAGAAAATTTGAGTTAGTATTTTTTGATGATATACTAATCTACAACAAGTCTTTGAAGGATCATGTTCAATATGCTGACATGGTACTCAAACTATTGGAGGAGAAACAATTATATGAAAAAACTTCCAAATGCTTCTTTGGAGTACAGGAGGTGGAATATTTGGGTCATGTTGTATCTCATGAGGTGTTAAGGTAGACCCCAAAAAAATTAAATCCATTAAGGAATGGAAAATCCCTACAACCCTAAAGCATATTTAAGGATTTCTCGAGTTGATAGCGTATTATCACAAGTTTGTTAAGAATTATGGGAGAATAGCAACAACATTACTAAAGAAAGATGCATTTTCTTAGACTCCAAAAGGAACTAAGGCCTTTGAACATCTTAAAGAGGCAATGTGCCAAGCACCGATCTTCGCTACACTAGATTTCACAAAAAACTTTATTGTGGAATGTGATGCCTCGAGAAATGGAATTAGTGTTCTTTTAATGCAAGAAGGAAGACCCATTAATTTTGAAAGTCATCCAATCAAGGGAAAGTATTTACACTAGCATATTTATGACAAGGGAATGTTGGCAATACTACATGCACTAAAGAAATGGTGACCTTACCTAATGGGAATACACTTCAAGGTAAAAACAAATCACAATAGTCTTAAATAATTTTTGGAACAAAGATTATCTTTAGAAGAGTAGCAAAAATGGGTCACCAAGATGTTGGGTTATGAATTTGAAATCATATACAAAAAAGGGAAGAAAAATTTTGTTACATATGCACTCTCAAGGAAGGATGCAAATGTGGAAGCATTGTGTTGTGCCATTTCTATTATCCAACCTAATTGGATGAATGGAAGAATGATGAAGAGGTGTGGGAACACATTCAAAATTTGCAGAAAGATCTCAATACATCTGATACATTTATTTGGAAAAATGATTCACTATGGTACAAAGATCGCTTATATTTTTGTAAGAATTCCAAACTCAAACAAAAGATTATTTTAGAATTTCACACCTCCCCCTTAGGAGGGCATTCAATATTTTTAAAAACTTACCATAGGGTCAAGAAAGAATTTTTTTGGGATGGACTTAAATATAATATTTAGATGTTTGTGGTGGAATGTTTGGTTTTCCAACAAAATAAAGTTGATACAATTAAGACTCGGGGTCTGTTACAATCTTTAGCCATTCCAATTGAATGTTGGGAGGAGGTCTCAATGGATTTTATCACAGGTTTACCCAAGTCTAAAGGAAAGTGTGTCATCATGGTGGTAGTTAATAGACTTACCAATTATTCACACTTTTTTGCATTATCTAATTCATTTACAACCAATACAATTGCTATTTCATTTATGGAAATAACTCAAAGGCTACATGGAAACCCAAAGATTATTATAAGCAACAGAGATCCCATTTTCATTGGAAATTTTTGGAAGGAATTATTTTCTTATTTGGGTACACAATTAGCTCATAGCTCATCTTATCAACCTCAATCTGATGGGAAAACTAAGATAGTGAACAAATATTTAGAAGAACGTCTTCATTTCTTTGTATCTGATAAACAAACACAATGGGTCAAGTGGTTACCTCTAGTTTAATGGTGGTATAAAACTACCTTCCATACTATAGAAAAAATGACCCCATGTATGAAACTTTATGGATATCATACACCATCCATCACATCATCTTTAAGGGAAAAATATAAGGTTCAAGCAGTGGATGATCACATCGAGTATCATAAAGAAGTTATGCAACTCTTAAAGGATAACCTCACTCTAGAATAGAATCGAATGAAAAAAACAATTGATAAACATCATAGTGAAACAAGTTTGGATGTAGGTGATTGGGTATTTTTACGGCTACAACCATACAAACAAATGTGCCTCAAGCAAGCTAAGAAGGATAATAAATTATCACCTAAGTAAAATGGTCCTTACAAGGTGTTGTAAAAGATTGGTACTATGGAATACAAATTGGAGTTGCTTACAACTTCTCGAGTACACCCAGTTTTCCATGTTTCATGCTTAAAGAAGGTTATCAGTGACAAGACCCCAGTTCAAATAATATTTACAGAACTTGACAACCAAGAAAAAATCATATTGGAGCCTAAAGAAGTCATGGAAACAAGAACCTGACAGCTACGAAATCAATCGATTTTAAAGTATCTCATTAAGTGGAAGAAATTACCTGTTGAATATTCCACATGGGAGAATGAGAATTTTATACAAAATCATCCAAATCTACTCAAGCGTTGAGGACAATAAGTTTTTGAAGGAGAGGGGCATGTTAAGTCCCTCTATTACTAGTGTAGCCGCTTTATTGTTATTGTTAATGTAGCCCCCTATTGTTATTTTTGTGCCCATGTAGCCCCCATATTGTTATTTTTATGCCCCATAGAAGTCCATTGTTGTTATTATTGTGTCCTTCCATTATTATTGTTGTGTAGCCTCTAATTATATTGTGACCTCTTAGACTCCTATATATAGTAAGGAGGTCTAGTCATTTGTATAATCCAAGTATTGTTCATTTATGTAATGTAAAGGAGGTTTCCCCCTAGAAGAGGCTAACTTTTAAGTCATTGATCTATATTATCTTCAATTTTGTGAGTTGGTTGCATAACATGAAGACCCTTCTCCACATCAGGAAAGGAATGTGAAAATTTTTAAAATAGAAATCCTACTGCAGTGATTAATATGATTTCATCTACTTTTACTTTAGAAATAAGTTATATACTGTATTCTTACGGAAAATATCAAAACATATTCTATTGCAGCCTTCACAATTAAAAAATTGCAGAAAGTAAATGTAAGTAAAATGTTGGCACATGTACAAACACACAGTTATTTTTGGACAATTGTCCACGGAAAAACCCAATGTGGGAAAACCAGTGCAGTAGATGAGGGTTTTATTATTCTTCAACAAAAGTCAACATGTACAAATTACACCCAACAGTATAGAATAAGGATTCTGATAAATATTTACAGATGTTCTTGAATAAGTATCTACCCTAAGATAGAGGTTTCTCCACCCTCTGTGTCTCTATGTCTTGCCTAGTGTCAATTTCTCTAGCCTCTAGACTGGCCTGCGTAATGCCTGTGTCACTCAAGCCAACGCTCCTTCTCCCAGTGTTAATATTCCCAGTATTGTCCCTTCTACTTCTCTATGTATTCTTCCTTGTCTCCCTGACTGACATTGAGCCCTCTCTGTCTTTCCTCCACATGCAACTCTCCCTCTGAATCTATTTTCTCTTGCCTAACTTCGACTAGTGAGAAAATTGATTTTACTTGGGCAACTAAGTATCTGCTTGGTGTATTTTCCAAATGACCCTCAAGCCCCTTCTTATATATTCTTGTTGGGAAACCAACTGTTGGGTTGTGTTATATTCTTTCCATGATATCCCCCTTTTTACAATGCATCGGGTGCTATCGGGGGGTCACAAGGGGGTGGCTACCCCCGCTGTTACACAGTGTTTTGTCACCATCCCTGTTACCCCTTCTCCCACATATTGGAGGACCTATTTCGAGACCTGTGAGAAGTGACATAACCTGAAAACACCTGCATTATATCCCCTTGAGTATATACTTCATATGCCCTGAAGACACCTTCTGCAAAATACCCATAAAAATAGCCCTTTTTCCATTGGTGTTGTTCCACATTGTATTACTTGCGCCAATGGGGGAAATCCTCCAAAGAGGGCGCGCCAGCTGGCGCTCTGTCTCAGAGTCGCACTAGCACCAACCCAGTTGGGTAAAGTTTTTAACAAACCAACTTGCGAAGGTTCCTTCTAACCTATTCATGAACTAATTCCAGTTTGAGTTAGTTCAGTTGGGCTTCGAATCTCCAAAGGAGGGAAGTAGTTCTCCACCTCTCATGGAAGCTTCCTAATGATAAGGAAAATCCCATGAATCTTGTGGATGATCTTATCTCCTTCTCCTATCTCTATATAAGCTTGTCTCTTTGCCTTTGACAAAATAGTTAGTAATTATACTATTCAAGCTCCAAATTCTAAGTCCCAAAGTCTGAGAATTGCTAAGCTCATGCTACAAGAGACCTTGTTCATCCCCATAAGGCTACATATTTAATGAGGAGATCTTTGTCCAAGTAACCAAGGAGAGAGAGGCTTGTTCCCCATCCCCAACAAGCTTTGTAAGGCATGTGTTGTTGATCACCCAACCAAAAGAGGATTTGACGTCAGAACTTGGTTGTATTCTTCTATGTTTATCAATAATAATAGATGATTATCATTATGGTTCCACTCTCATTGTCTTTATAATGATGTTTGAGATGTATCCTTTCTGACGGATACATAGTTGCATTTCTTGGATTTTATGCTTGTATTTGTGTTGTTCTTTGCATGTGTAGGTGTCTGTTCATGAGGATCGTGAGGATTGTGACCAGCTGAAGCAAAAGAATGGGAGCGACGACTCTTCTACAAATACTAGCGTTGGATTCAAGGTAGGCCCTCATCATTGGTCTTTACTTTTCAATTAGGAACCTGCGTGTTAGCGTTGTTTGATTGTTGCTAGACCCCATTTAGGCTAGTGGGATCGCCTCTATCCGCAGAGGGGATTTACCTACACAACACCCGCTGTCGAGGGGTATGCAAGGGGGCGGTAGCCCCCTTGCATGAGGTCAAGGGAAACTCCCCGGGAAGAATGTTTTAGACCCTATATTAGGTGGGTGAGCCTACCTATAGTTTTGTGCATGGATTTTTCACATGGTTTTGGGCATGATAGTTTTCTATCCATGGTATTTTGTAGATTCGGTCAAGGGAACTACGGTTATGTTCTAATCCAAGGTTAATGGATTAGGGTTTATGGATGCTTTGGCATGTATATATGTATTGTAACTTTGAAAGGAACAGAATGAAAAATCATTTTGGTAGTCTCGGTTTTGGGATCCAGGGGAAAATTTCTGTGTCTATAAGTTTTATGTTTTATGCTCTCGCCATTGTTTGTTTTCTATTTTTAGAATTTGTATGTAGGGAATTTCCGTACGGGGTTAAAACCTACACCAACAGCCTATATTAAATCATAATCAAAGGCTTAGATCATTTTGGCTTGATCCATTTTTCTAGAAGTTTCACCCCTGATTAGATTAATATTTTAATTTTCCTAAGTTTAGACTTAGGAACCCCATTAATAATATCCATTATTTTAATAAAATCACTTCTTGGTGGAATTTCCCAAAACACTTTTTGGGTTCTTTGGAATACATGTGCTCAAGCCTCTCTGCAAAATTTGAGGCCTAGACCACATCCAATGCTACCCCAAATCAACACTTCCTCTTAGCAAGGAATGTGCTCTAGCAATATACTACTACTACATATTGCTCTAACTCTAAAGCATTGTCCTCTACGTTGCTGATATCTGACATGTTTTCCACCAACTACCGTGTTTCTGCTGCAACTATACTACTTCCTTTGACATTGTCGTTGCCAATGCTACATTTGTATAACAACTCCCTCTCAATTGTTGCATATGTGTTTTTGTTGGGATTGCCAATGCCAACCATCCCTGCGCTGCAACTTGTTGCTACTACTGAAATGGATTTTCAACCATACCCAACTGCTTTCTAAACTTAGTAAACTTAGCTCTTCTGAGAGCCTTTATGAGTATACCGACCACCTGCTCTCATGTGGGAACATATTGTAGCTGTACAACCCCATGTTGAACATAGTCTTTGATCCATATGGATTCACAAGCAATTTTCTGATCCTTATGGATTCACATGTAGTTGTGTTGGCTGCCATATATTTTTCTTCTGTTGAACTCAGTGCTACTGATTTCTGCTTTCTGTTGCACCACGATATCATCCTTGATCCAACACTAAAGCAGTACCCTAAGGTATTTTTTCAATCTATTGAATCACCAGCCCAATCTACATCGGTGAACCCATTCAAAATTATATCCTCCCCTCTAGAGTACTTCAATCCATATCTGATTGTTCCACGTACATACCTAAGTATGTGTCTTGTTGCTGCTCAATGCACCCTTTTTGGTTCCACCATGAATTGAATAAGAGTATTGACAACAAAACAATTGTATGTCCTAGTGTTGACCAGATACATAAGCAACCCAATGAGTTGTATGTGTAAGGTGGGATCTACTTCTTTATCCTTTGATGCATCTATTTTCTTCCAGTTGGTGATCATTGGAGTAGTCATGGGTCAGCAATCTTGAATTTTCAATCTCTTCAAAATCTCTATAGTATAACTTCCTTGTCCAAGGAAGATCTCCCCATTATTTTTCCAAACTTCCAACCCCAGAAAATAATGCATCAATCCCAAGTCCTTCGTGTCAAATTCAACTTCAAGATTCTTCTTGTAGTCTTGGATGAGCCTAGATGATCTAGTTAGGAATTGGTCATCTACATATAGTACCAGAATAAGTGGCTCATTCTCTACCAGTAAATAGTAGAGATTGGGATCAACATCACTCTTGACAAATCTCAATTACGACAAGTAACTATCAATTTGGCCATACCATGCTCTAGGTGCCTCCTTGAGCCCCTACAGGGATTTCTTTAACCTGCAAACATGAGACTTCTTCTCATGAGTTTTGAAGCCATCAGGTTGTTCTATATACAAATCTTCTTCTATTACTCCATTCAAGAATGTTTCCTTGACATCCATCTGGTGAATCTCCCATCCCATTTGAGCTGTTAGGGATATAACAGATGTGATAGAGGTGTAAAAAGACACTGGGGCAAAGGTCTCTTCATAGTCTATCATTTCTTTCTGAGCATACCCCTTTGCTACGAACCTTGCCTTGTACTTCTCTATGTTGTTGTATGTAGCATACTTGATCTTGTAGATCCATCGTGATCCTACAACTGATATATTTTCTAGTCTAGGTACTACTTCCCAGACATCATTCGTCATGATGGAGTTGTACTCTTCCACCATGGCATCCAACCATACTTGGTGTTGAACAGCTTCCTAAAAGCTAGAGGGTTCTCCAAATTGATCTACCAATGCTTGGTATCTATCTGGTTGTCTACGCTGCCTCTTCTTGACTATAGGATCTCAAATAAACTCCTTTGTGTCCCTGAGCGTCTGTCGCACCTCTCTACTTGTTCTACCACTAGTGGTGGGAGGATCAACTAACTCTTCCTCCTAATCCTGTTGTTTCGTCCACTGAGAATCATATGCATTTCCTCCCTCTGAGGAAATATTAGTACTGGTCACTGTACTCGACCCAGGTGTATGCTCTCCTGTATGTCCTTCTTACTTCCCTTGCTTTTCTTGGACTAACGGAACATCTCCTAACTGATCTTCTACAGGCATTTCACAAGATTTCCTGAAAGCTCTATCTACCATGAACTTTGCATCTCGTCTTACTACAATATTCTTGTTGCCTGTAATGTAGATTCTATATGCCTTTGAGGTATCAATGTAACCTACGAGATACCCCTTCTTTGTAGTTTGATCCATTTTGTTGTGCTTCTTGTCTAAAATGTGGTAATAATTTGTGCTTTCGAATATCTTGAGATTATTGACTTCTGGCTTATTTCTTGTGAATACTCCTTCAAACGTTCTCTTCCCCAATGCTCTATGAAGAATTCTATTCTATATATATATTGTTGTGTTGCAAGCTTTTTCCCATAGATACTTAGGTATATCTTGATCATACAACATGGCTTTGGTTGCCCCAACAATACTTCAGTTCTTACGTTCTGCCACTCCATTCTGCTCTAGATTATATGGAGTTTTCCACTCTCTTTTGATGATCTCCTTTGCACAAAAATCTGTGAAATCTTTATTTGTATATTCTCCACCATTATCTGAACATAATACCTTTAACTTTTTCCCTACCATATTTTCAACAAGAGCTTTAAACTCTTGGAAATGATCAAAGACCTCATCCTTGGTCTTTAAGAAATAAATCAAGGCTTTTCTAGAGTGATCATCGATAAAAGTGACGAAGTATTCACCACCACTAAGAGCCCTTGTGAACATAGGACTGTAGATATCTAAGTGTGTTAATCCTAGTACATGCTTTGCTCTATTGTTACTTCAAGAAAAAGTTTCTTTAGCGTACTTTCCTAGCACACATCCTCTGCACAAGTCATCATGTTCACTACATAGGACTGGTACCCCTGTAACAGTCTCTCTGAGCATCCTTAGTGCTCCATGTTGTAAGTGCCCCATTTGCGTGTGCCATAATTCATTTCGCTCCTTCTCACCATTATAGTTGTTGCCTATAAGTGCCATTGGCGATTCAAGCCGCAACCCATACAACTTGTTGCTTTGAACCCCAATTTTTTTTTGCTCTTCCAGCTTGGATGCTTAACATATACTTTCTTCCATATGTTCTTCTTGATACCTCGAGAAATGTTCTCGTACTCCAGTCATATGAGTTGAAGCCCCGCTAATCAATGTACCAAACATTCGTTGATGTTGAATTAGCAAGGCATGTGAATTCTTCATTTAATCTGGTAGATAAAAGGTTGAGACACTTTGAGTGTCCATATTGTGCCAATTTCTGACGCTAACCTATCCCAGGAATTACTATAGGAAAAATTTGTGTCCCACCTAAAATAATCCTCCTTGGTGAATCTTCTATTGCATTGTCCCTTCTACCACTGATAAATTTTTATTGTAAAAAACTTACATCTTTGTCAGCTCACTCAGAGAGATTGATCCCATGAAATCCAATCTCTTTGGTTTGAATTGCACAATCCTATAGGAGATTCGAATTTCTGCCCTTGCAGGAATTTCGAATTCCCTTCTTTTCTTAGTGTTGGATCCTTCAGCATCTCTCTTCTACTTCCCAGTAGCTTTGATACCATGTGAAAAATTATAAAATACAAATCCTATTGTAATGATGAATATGATTTCTTCTACTTATTACTTCATAAATAAGTTATCTTTTGTATTCTTACAGCGAATAACGAAACATATTCTACTACAACCTTCACAATTAAAACATTACAGAAAGTAACTATAAGTAAAATTCTAGAACATATATAAACATAATGACACAGTTATTTTTGGACAATTGTCCCTGGAAAAACCTTATGCGGGAAAACCGGTGCAATAGATGAGGGTTTTATTATTCTTCAACAAAAATCAGCATGTACAAATTACACCCAATAGTATAGAACAAGGCTTTCTGAGAGATATTTATAGATGTTCCTGAACAAGTATCTAACCTGAGAGAGAGGTTCCTCCACCCTCTACGTCTCTCTAGCTTGCCTAACATCACTTTCTTTGGCCTCTGGACTGGCCTGTACAATGCTTGCGTCACTCAAGCCAACATTGCCTCTCCCAGCATCAATATGCCCAGCGATGTCCCTTCTACTACTCTACATCTTTGTCCTTGTCTCCTTGATTGATGTTGAACCCTCTGTGTCTCTCCTCCACCTACATCTCTCCCTCTGAATCGATTTTCTCTTGTCAAACTTCGACGAGTGAGAAAATAAATTTTACTTGGGGAACTGACTATTTGTCTAGTGATTTTTCCAAATGACTCTCAAGCCCCTTCTTATATCTTCATGTTGGGCAACCAACAACCTAGATTAAATCATAATGAAAGGCTGAGATCATTTTGGATTGATCCATGGCTTTTTCTAGAAATTTCACGCCTCATTAGATTAATACCCGTTAATATTTTAATTTTCCTAAGTTTAGACTTAGGAACCCCATTAAAAATATTAATTATTTTAATAAAATCACTTATGGGTGGAATTTCCCAAAACTCATTCTGGGTTCTTTGGAATACATGTGCTCGACCCTCCCTGCAAAATTTAAGGCCTAGATCACATCTAATGCTAGCCCAAATCAACAAGGAAGAAGGTTAGGAAAGTTTGGAGGAAGAATAACTTTTGCAGCCATTGCAACAGAGGTGGACATCAGAGAGTCAGATGTTGGAGGCTTCCATCCAAAGCAGGGTCTCAAGAAGGATAAAGCACCTATAAAGGAACCAATTGGTGAAGTTGTTCAACAAGTGAATCAGATACACGAAGATAACCCATTCATTTTGTTGAGTTAGAGATCGTGGTATTAGAGATAGTAGCCTATCATGGTCGCATTTTGTAAATCAGATGTTGTGAAATGTTTGTAAAGCAATGAAGTGTTTGTCATCACTTATGAGTGGAACATAGTAATCTTTTTGGCCTTTTAATTGACATTTGGCGTATTGTTTTATGTTATAAGTCTAATGTAAACTTGACCATGAGTTTGTTATAAACTCTTGGAAAGTATGGGGTTTTCTTGGGTCATGTTTGGTCTTGTAAAAAAGATGCATTTTGAAAGTTGCACTACAAGTTTGCATAGGATATGGGTGTCAGTTGATCACTTATGGCTCTGAAGTACAAAGCTGAAGGAGAAGAAAGTATGGTATGTTAAGACACTTATTGTGCAGATGAGGGAGTACAACAAATTGCATATCGTGTTTAAGCTTTTGGAGGACCAAAAGCTCCTCAATGGGGAGGAATGATATAGGTGGCTCCAGAAAGGCTCAAAAATAAAAGTCTTCAGATTTCATCAAAACTAGAACCAAAATGTAGATCTCATCATACTAATTCCAACAGCACAGATGACACCCAAATACGACTTTGTATGTGCAAGATATTCACAAACAAAGTTCAAGTAAAAATTCTAAGCCTTTTGTCAACAACTAAATTTGTACGACTCACTAAGTTTGGCGGACCGCTCAAATATGGAGGAATCTGCTAACTTTGGTGGCCACTAATAGATCGATATCTTGGCACTTATCAGATGTAGGAACTGATCAATTTGTCTCCTACTTAATTTTTCCAGTAACCCCATCAAAATTCGACCAACAGTTGTTTATTATTAAATTAAAATTAAATAAGTTTGGCAAGCCCCGCGAACCTACCAACCTCCAACCCATTCATGTCATATATTATATATATAATATAATGGCCTAATGAGAAATGACCAACCACATATTACAGGGAGTTGATGGGTATTGAACCTACGTGGGCCGCGTGGTCATCCCACCTAATGTGGCAGCCTCATTAACTACCAACCAATTCAAACAACCTGCCAAAAAAATGTTTTACATTTAAAACAAATGCGCCAACAGAAGCCATTATGGGGGAGGCCTATGGGCTTGACCCTAGGACCTCCGCCTGCAAAATTTAGCGTCCAACCAATGAACCAATCCAGCCACTTTGATAAATCCATCGTCGTGGGTTATTTAAGCTCGATTTTTACCATTCATCTGAGGAACAGACCAGAGGTCGAGAATGAGTAGTGGAACTAGGAGAAAAGGGGAAGTGTGCCTAGTCTAGGCACAAATTTTGAGAAAATATTCTAGGGGAATATTTCATAGAATATTCCTTATGCAAAATCATTGAGGAATATTTTAGATTCCTTGGCGCTGAATTTTGATAAAGTCTAAATAAGCCAAGTTTATACTCAAATTGATCAAAATTCTACCAAGATTCTGTTAGCATGGTCAGTTTCTTCATTTGAGCCGTATATTTGCATAAAACCCTCATAAGAGAATCTTTAAGGAATCTTTGAGATTCCCAGGAAACACAAATTTGACCGGGGCAGAAAGGGGTCATGTTTATACTCAAATTTCATAGTTTTTCGCAAGGAATGTGATGGAATAGGTCATTTCTTTATCTTAGTAGTTGATTTTCATGCCACCTCCAAACTTGGAGGTATAAGGTACATTTTTCCACGTGTTCATTTGATTTTGTTGAGATTATGATTTGAATCTAAGGTCCATGTATGTCACCTTGTGAGAAGATCATTGTATGCCACTTTAAGTGAGAGATTATTCCTTTTTCATGCTAAAGGAGATTGACTTGTGAGTAAGAGTTTTCTGGAGGAGAACGTCTCTTAGGAGAGACATGCCATTCTAGATAAGAGTTTGATCCTTATATTTAGAGAGATTGCATCATGTACTCATCATCTTCTTGCAGAGACTAATGAAGCAATCTCCCCACTCTTGACCCAAGTCTCGAAGACATAGTCCACACTTGATGAACTTCATTATCATATCCTTGAGTTACAGTTGTTCATGATTATTGCTTCTTATTTTTTCCTTGTTTCATGTTGATGGTTTACTGGAGTGTCGTTCAATAATTTGCATTGCTCATGATTTCACATGCAAATATGTGTTAGTAAAAGATCTTATATAATAGAGATTTTTGTTTGAAAGCATTCACGAAAAACTCTAGATCATTAATTCTCCTTACACTTAGAACCATTTGATTCGATTGAATTTCCATTTGCGATATTTTCATTTGATTATATTACAATCACGAGATTGGGGCCCAAATCCTCCCTCCATTCTGAAGTGCAATTATACCATGCTCAAGTTGAGAGCCAAACTTGGTGAGGTTATTTGATTCATCATTTAAATTTTGAAGGATATGCTAATAAGAGATTTCTTCAAATTTTGAGGACATAAGCGAAATTCGGAGTACGATTAGAAGAAGATTTGAAAGACTTATAGATAATGCCTTAAATATTTGCCTTATCACAACCATTGAATCACTAAGGACTATTAATGTTTTGATTTTATTACCCCTGGCTATGTCCAGGCCTTTCCACAAGGCCCAAAATTTGGCTTGGTTATTTGTTGTAGTTCTTAGGCCCCAAGCAAAACTATTAACCTTTTGTTGATCAGGGTTGTAAATCACCCCTTTCGCTCTCACTACCCCTCCCCTTTAGGGAGATCTTTTAATAGAATGGTTTGTAATCTTGTTGTTTCTTCCCTAATGAATTTTTGTATATATTCCTTGACATTTTACATATCTTCCTTATTTTTCATTCATTTTCCTTCCATTTCATTTTTCATTTATCTGTTAAGGTTTTCTTAAGAACTTGATAAATCCATGCTTTTCAATGTATAACCATTTATTTAATAACTTTCTTCTCTAATTTAGAAAACCTAAATTCTAATTCTTCACTTTCTTCATAAGTCCTGGATGAGTCTTCATAAGGTTTAATTGGTGTAGTATTTTTTGGATCTTTCTTTGGAGCCATGTGAGAAAATGATAATAGTACTCCTCTTTATCACAATTTCTAGTCACCCAAAATAATGGATCTTATAACCAAAATTTATGTTATTTGTAAGTTATGTACCTTTAAAACCTTAAATTGGAGAATATATGAATCATTTATTTTTTCCTTGGTATATATATATATATTTGTATATATTCCTTGACATTTTACATATCTTCCTTATTTTTCATTCATTTTCCTTTCCATTTCATTTTTCATTTATCTGTTAAGGTTTTCTTAAGAACTTGATAAATCCATGCTTTTCAATGTATAACCATTTATTTAATAACTTTCTTCTCTAATTTAGAAAACCTAAATTCTAATTCTTCACTTTCTTCATAAGTCCTGGATGAGTCTTCATAAGGTTTAATTGGTGTAGTATTTTTTGGATCTTTCTTTGGAGCCATGTGAGAAAATGATAATAGTACTCCTCTTTATCACAATTTCCAGTCACCCAAAATAATGGATCTTATAACCAAAATTTATGTTATTTGTAAGTTATGTACCTTTAAAACCTTAAATTGGAGAATATATGAATCATTTATTTTTTCCTTGGTATATATATATATATATATATATGGTCTTATGCAAGAATGCATCAGAATATAGATATAAACATAGACACAGAGATGTGGCAAGAATAAAGCTTCATTTCATTAATATCAAAAAACTGAAATATGCTTACATACAAAATGGAAATAAACTAACTCGGGTGATGATAGTGTATCTCTGAGAAGAGATGTGGTGGCTACATGCCTCTGAATTGTATTACAATGAGGCCTATTTATTATTGAGAAACTATGTAAAACCTTAAACATCTAAAAACCTAACCCTCGGAGATGAAGCACCAAAACTATGGGCCTCGTTTGGGTAAATTGGTACAACGACTTCCTGGGGTCGTAACTTTGGCATACGATCTCCATTTGACATGTACAATACCTCATTAGAAATATATATCCAAGGAATAAAAATTTAGAATGAAATCATCAATCAAAGACTCCTGTTTCCCCGTTTTTCCCCAAAAAATGTTGTTTAGGGCCCCAAAATGACTCTGGAAGTTTAGGACCTAAAAAACTACCAAAAATAGTAAATTGTGCTACAATTAAGGAAATTGAAAAATTGAAAGAGACAGTGGTGGGGCTCCAAGTGGAATAGGCAGGAGGTCGCCAATATCCACCTAGATCTTCCTCCCCCCTTAGGAAGCAATGGTCCCCATTGCGTTGAGTGCCTCCATGAGATGGGCAAACTTTTGCTAAACTTGGTCCCTAGTGAGCCACTTTCCTCTTTGCAGGAGTTAACAAGCATTGATAACCCGATATAGTTGAATATTCTACTGGTGAGTGTTCTTTATCTATGTGTCCATGATCTGATCATTTGTGGCTTGTTCCATGCAGTCAGGGTTTAACTCTGTTGGTGTGATTTGTTCTGCAATGTCTGATGTGTCCAATAATGGTGGAAAGTATGGTCGAAGGTGGTCCACATTAAACATTGGGTGCAAGCCATGGAATGGGGGAATTTTAAGCTCAAAATCATTGTCTCCCACAACTTTGGTAATGGTGTATGGCCTGTATCAGAGAGGTTTGAGGTTCCGATGGGCTCTGATAAGACATTCTTTCTGCAAATGCAACCAAACTTTGCCACCCACCTGAAACTTGTGTGGTACCCGTTGTTGATCATGTTGCTACTTGTACTTTCCATTTGACTTCTCCAAGGTGTCATAAATGTGCTAGTAGATTTGTTGGCTGTGTTTAATAAATCTAGTTGCTTTATCAACCTTGGACAATACATATGTGGATTTAGTCTATGTATCCTTTTGAGGCATGGCAACATCAATTGGACATAGTGGTTGAACTCCTAGACCCACTTGAAAGGGATTGTGACCAGTTGAGCTATGGAGGGCTTTT
>APFE031111089.1:0-54199 GCA_000404065.3 Pinus taeda
GGGGCAATCTCTTCAAACTTGGCCCAGATCAGATCTTGAGAAGATGTGTTAGGGAGGAGGAAGTCTTTGACATCCTCCTGACCTGTCATGACAGGCCTTGTGGAGGTCATTTTGCAGCAAAAAGAACTGCCTTCAAGATACTGCAAGAAGGATACTACTATCCCACTCTTCATCAAGATGTGAGGAGATATACCAGTCAGTGTGATTGGTGTCAAAGGATGGGGAACCTACTCCAAAGGATGAGATTCCAATGCAACCTTAAGTGACCTTTGAGCCATTTGAGAAGTGGGGCATGGACTTTGTGGAGCCTATCAGCCCTCCTTCAAAGCAGAAACAATACATCATTGTGTGCACCGATTACCTGACAAAGTGAGTAGAACAAAAGAAATCAAAGCAGCGACAGAGGAAAATGTAGCTAAATTTTTGAGAGAGAACATATTCTACAAGTTCGGGTATCCAAGAGACGTAGTCACAGATCAAGGTAGTCAGTTCACTTCCAATTTTATTGAAAACCGGCTCACACATCATAGAATCAAGCACAGGACTTCAACCCCTTACCATCCACAAGCCAATGGGCAGGTGGAGGTCACTAACAGAGCATTGGAAGGGATCCTGACAAAGGTAGTGAGCAGCAATAGAAAATACTGGGCGGACAGATTAGTTGAGGCCACTTGGGCCTACAACACAACATGGAAGACCACCACAGGGTTCACACCCTATGAACTAGTCTATGGGAAGAATGCTTTGCTGGCAATAGAATTTGAATTCAATACCCTAAGGATGGTAGCTCAGTTGGACCTAGACCTTAGCCATGCACAGAAAGAAAGATTACTTCAGCTCAATGGATAGGATGAACATAGAATGCAAGCCCTTCTCCATATAGAGGTAGTTCAGCTTCAAAGAAAGATATGGCATGAAAAATATATCAAGGAGAAGCAATTCCAAGAGGGAGATTGGGCACTACTCTATGATTCAAGATACAAATATTTCAAGGGAAAGCTAAGGACAAGATGGGTGGGACCCTACACTGTGGAGAAATGCAATGAAAATGGTTTAGTTCTTATCAAAACCATTGATGATGAAGCCATCCCCATGCTTGTCAATGGACATCGGTTGAAAGTCTACAAGAAACCCCTCTCCAAGCGAGAGTTCATTGAAGATTCGAATAAGACAGTGATGGTAGTGGAGCATGTCTTAGCCTCCACTTCACCCATTCACTGAAGAAAAAGGAAAAAATAAATAAATAAGGACTCAAGTGAAAACCTCCATGAGGCGCTTGAGTCTCATCCTTGGGTTGAAAAACTCTTCTGAGGCTGCCCAGTGATGTCAAAAAAAAAAGAGAGAAAAATAAGATCCCTGGGTGAAAACCTCCCTTACAGGTGACCAGGGCAGGCAATTAGGGTGAAAACCTCCCTGAGGTGCCCTAGTTGTTTTCAAAAAAAGAGAAGAAGAAAAATGAATTTTCATTTGCATTGCAGGTTTGCAGGAGGACTACAGGAAGCAGCAAAAGGTTCTAAGGGAGCCCTAAATCCAACACCAGCACCTATCCTACCTTCCCACACCTTTCTCCATCATTCTTGGCATTTCTTTCACCTCACTATGCTTCTTTTTTAGGAACTATGTTTTCTACAGGAGGCTTTGTGCTTCCTATAGGAGGCTCTTGTAGGAATTAAAAAGAGACATAAAAGGGTATAAAACAGAGTTTGAGGAACAGGGAAGCTTCATAAAGAACCTATAAACCCTCCTACACTCTTCAAACCTCCTTGCCATCATTTCCGAGCCTGCATCACACCCCAAGCATCATTCTTCTTCCTGTGAAAGAAAAACATAAAAAAAAGGCACCATCCACCTCACCTGAAGCCTACATATTACCTCTCCATCTCTATCTACATATCTGGCATCATCCTCATAGCTCCAAGCATATAAAGAAGCTAAAGTTTCAAGGGGAGAAGCAGCGACAGGAGCTCCTGTAGGAATTCCTGTAGCAGCTGATCCCATTAAAATACAGCATCAACAACAAGAGAGTGCAAACATGAAGGTTGAAGAAGACACCTAAAGCTCAGATCTAGCCAGAGAATAACATGCACAAGACATAGCCACACATCAGTAAGCAAACAACATGCATCAAAAGAAACAAAGGCATGCAGCAGAGAGAGAGAGAGCCACAACACCTCACAACAAATACATTCGGATCTCAGGTAAGTAACTAACCCTCTCCTCTATTTGCATTTGTGTAATTAGAAGGCATGCAAAAGCAACGAGATGGTTGAGGTTGAATGAGTGAACGGTGGCTAGTTAACTTGGCCACCTTCATCTAGTTGACTCCACTCATCCAAAGATGTCACCCACACATGCGCACAGTCAAACTCAAGAAAGATGTCAAGGACAGGTAGTGGAGGAAGTGTGAACTCCGATGCAATCATGAGGGATGATTACGAGGAAGGGCCATGATGACAAGGTAGGTGGGGACCAACGATCTGAATATGTCCAACGTATACTATGCCAGCTCACCCTCCATCACTGGAAATATCCATAAAGGGCAATAAGTACTCCTCCCTGAGTGCTCTCACCACCTTTTCCTTCATTCTCTCCTCGAAACTCAGCTACAGCGGTCTCCTCATGCCCCCACAGCCTCATAAACATTATTTTCCATTGATCTCTCCCATATTCCTGCTCTCAGAATTTTCTACAGGAGCACTTACAGGTTCTACATGAGCACCTACAGGAATTCTACAGGAGGGACAACATGCTTCTACAAGAGGGGGGTGAGTTGTTTGAAGGGATAAAACACAGGTTTTAGCATGATTTTTTATTTGAGGAGGTAGGTTCCATGCATGCCCCCATTGAATATCAATATATGCAAGCAGTGGTTTCAATATGAGGAGGAGATAAACCCTTTAGGAGGAGAAAATACATAAAGGAATTTCTGCTCTCTTTTTTTAAAACACAGTCTCCTCTGTTTCTCTATTTTTCTCAAAAATTGTTGTCTCCATCTCCACATTTGGTTTCCCAAAGGAGTATAAACAAAATGACAAGAGGATTTATGAGGAAGGAGCCCAAAAACTCCTCCAGGCTCCATGCACATCCCCAAGTAGTGGACATATTCACAAGAGCAAATTGGATGAACTTTTTTGAGAAATTTCGAGGGTTTGATGAGGAAATTGCCCAAGAATTTTCCCACTCTTTGGTCCCTCACACCAGAACATATGCCACTGTCACCTTTAGAGGTCTTTCCATGGAGATAACCCCTAAATTTATCAGTACGGTCACTACCCTTCCTCTTGGGCTGCCTTGGAGTAAGGATGAGAAACCAATTGGCCAGGCTGCTAAGAAAAACTTTTTCCAAAACAATGAAACCCCTGTAGAGGGTAAAAATGGCATTAGAAGGGCTAGCATACCATATCCTTGGGATGAAGTTAGTTATCAAATAATCAAATACATTTCCTGTGAGGGGAGGTACAACATTGTCTATGATTATCACTTTAGAATCCTCCATGAATTAAGGTATGGGATGGACACTCCAGCACCTCAGAAGCTCAGCATCCCCTACTTCCTCCTGCAATCCCTCATTGTCTCCAGCACTAAGGTTCAAGCAGGAAATTCAGAGCAACTAGCTCACATGGGTTAATCAAAATTTTAGTGGAAGAATCCCTCCATACATTTACACTTCCTATAGCATGGGAAATCTTCTAAAACATGACAGCTGAGGATGACATAAAGGCCCTAACCTATGATGTCAGTCCTACTAGAAGTGAGGAGGAAGAGTAGCAAGGGGGAGAAGGTGAAGCCACTGGTGGCTTAGGAGAAAAACAAGGGAAGGAGAAATAAACTAAGATAGAGGAGGAGAAAACAGAAGAAACAGAGCAAACAAAGACAGAAAAAGAGGCAGAAGAGAAGAAGAAGAGGAGGATCAGTGGGAAGAGATAGATATAAAGGCAGGATTCTATGGCAAGGAAGAGGAGACCACATCAGTGGCTTAGGATGCTAGGGAGGCCACCAAGGCCATAAAAGATGAGGAGATGGACTAAGTTGCTCAAAGGATGAGAAACACTTTCAGTAGGGGGTGATGATGAACCTCATAAATGGGTAATTATATGGGCTCATTTTACCTCCTAACCGAGTCAAATCAACCATTCTCTTAGCTTATTGTATGATTTTCTGATTATATTTATGCTTATGGAGTGAGTTGAGTTAGTTATGATGCCATGTGGTTTAACGTGTGTTTAATGCAGATTATTGATGAATTTTGAGGTCAAAGTCAAGGATCCAGTGGACAAATGGTAGCAATAACTCGAAGTGGAAAAAGGAGAGGACATATAGGAGGGAATCCCCCTAATTTATTACCACTCACTTTGAATTCCCTTTCATTCAGCTCGGAGTACAAGCAGCCAAGTCATGCACTAGAAAGCAACCGAGCAAGTGAAGGATGACTGATGATTATCTCGAGTTTTGGGAGCCAAGCTTCCCTGATTTTAATGAAGATGTTGGTAGCTTCTGTTGTATAATTAGAGAGGCCTAGGGCCTCACTAGGGTCAGATTTTTGTTGGATTTTTGCTTATGTAAACTCTGCTCAACTTTGAGCTTATTATTTAGTGATAGTTTCATGAAATCTTGTTATTGTTTTGAAAATAAAGATGGAATCATTTTTGAGCTGGCATTGAGTTACCTCATAGGGCTGAAGCTCTTGGGTTAGGGCCCAATCCAAGTAGCCAAGCTCCTCTTTAGTTGTATTTTTATGTTTTATTTCAGTTTGTAGATTAGGTTGTTGTTAGATGTATTTCCTTTATGGTTAAGAATAGGTTGCTTTTGATGATTCAGTAGTTTGCTTCCATTTGTGCTTTCTATAGCATGTTAAGAAGTGATAAAGAAAAGATTCAAAAGGCTAGTAACAGTGCCTTGGCCTCTCTTCCTCCCTTTGGGACCATGATTTGAGGCAAAGACCCTCTTGCTGCCCCAAAAACATAGATTTTCCTCATGCATAGGACTTCTAGTGTTTGCAACTTTTTAGTGGTTAATAGTCTAGTTTTGTTTTGCTTCAGAACTTCTTCATCATGCTTACTTATTTATTTACAATAGTCTTCTTTCATGCTTTCCTTTCTTGCAGTAGTTATTAGCATTTCCTTCCATAGATCATAGTTTAGACTATTTTGATGCAAAACTCTATTTTCCTAGATGCACTCTTTTCATTACTTGCTTGATTCCCTTGGTTGACTTTCAGTTTTGTTATGCATCAGATCTCTTCTAGCAGTAGGCTAGCCTATCAACCATCCCATCCTCCATATGATCCATGCCCTATAGGTCCCATAAACCTCACCTCAATTCTGTCTTAGTTTCCTGCATTTTTCCTAGAACTTCTTCCTCTCTCCTTAAGCAAATCCAATCATCTTTCACTCTCTTGGTGGTTCATGGTAGACTATAGGTGCCTTAACACCTCATTCCAACCTTCATCCACATTTTTCACCCCCTCTCACACCCTCAAAACATTGAAAACTACTCTAGGCCTCCTCCTATAGGCCTCCAATAAAAAGTTGTTTTTCCTCCTGTAGATTTCCTGTGTCCTCCTGTAGACGTTCCTGTAGGCTTTCTTTTGAAGTCCGAGGGTGGGAAAAGCCTCTAGAAGGCCACCTGAGACCTCCTAGGACCCATCCACACCATCCCACATCCTCTCAAGTCCCAAAACCACACTCTAACGCCACCTATTCGCTCCCACACTCACACACAATAAATTACATGCATGTCAATTTCACATAAAAATACCTAAAAATCCAAAAATATGTTTTTTGCTTATCTACTTCCAGAAATAGAATAGTTAGATTTTTTTTACTTCCTTGAGTAGGTAATGGCATTCCTTTCATGGTTTTCATAGTGATTTCTGCAAATATAGAATTAGTTGGTTAATTAGGATTTACTAGGTGAATTAGTTGGTTAATTAGGATTTACTAGGTTTGCTTTACATTTCAGCCTTTCTCCTTTCTGCAATTAGAATAGCATATGTAGAGTAATATTTCTTTCCTTCCATCACATAGAGCTTCTTTTGGAATCCATAGAAGTTGGATTGAGCTCCTAGTGATCTTGTGTCGGCTGACCAAGTGACAACCTGCGGTGAGAACTAGTACTTGTGCATACAACACCGACACTTCCAAGTTTGTTATGAACTACCGGGTTGATAAGAGTAAAGTAGGCAGCCCAGGAGTTGCAGCATTATTGTTGCAATACTGGTGCTCACCACTTTGTGGTGCCATTTCCGGGGAAGCGTCAGAGTATTCTATGATTCTTGCTTTCTTATATTTCCTATTGCAACATTCTGCTAATAGTTCATTTCAGCGAAAGTCGACTAGTCATTTCTTTTCCTTTCAAGTTCTGGATTTCCTTGCTTTCCTTTTCAATTCTGCAAATTTCATTTCAACAAAAGTAGACTAGTCATTTCTTTTCCTTCAGTTCTGAATTTCCTTTCTTTCCTTTCCAATTCTGCAAATTTCCATTTTAGCAAGTTCATTTCAGTTAGTTGCAATTTGTTTTGTTCGATCAATTTCAGTTTTGCAGGTACTATCAGTGTGGGGAAAAGAAACAAAAAACAACCAAAAATATTTCTTTTCATGCCTCGTAGGAATAGAGATAACTCAGGAAAATTTTTGCCCAACATCTCCACTACTTCACACAGCCACCCTTCTCTCTTCTTCGGCAGTTGCGATCAAGAAGAACCCTTAGGTGAACAGCGAGACATATTTTAAGAACCTATAGGGGAAGAAGAAGAAGAAAACATTCCTTTGGAGCCAATGGCTGAAAACAGAAATGCTAGGGGGAATGGAGAGAGAATAGAGGGTACCTTTCCCATTCGGGAGACCAATGGGGACACCAAAATGAAGAATATAAACCCTTCCACCCAACCTCATTTCCATGGTCTGACTACAGAAGATCCTGACACCTTTTTGTTCGAGTTTGTTGTTATCTATCGAACCTATGACTATGCATAAGATGAGAAAAAGTTGAAACTATTCCCTTCTACTCTCAAGGATGCAGCACTACGCTGGTTCATGGGACTACTTGGCAATAGCATCACAACTTGGGCTCAAATGCAACAAGCCTTTAACAACAAGCATCGAGACTATTGTAGGTCAAAAGATACTAAAGAATAAATCTTTTGAATGACCTTAGGCAGTGACGAGTCCCTCGAAGACTATGAAGAGAGGTTCCAGCTCAGTTACAAAAGGGTCAAGTGTACACTTGACCCTGAGTCTCTGAAGTTGGTCCTACTCAGTGAAATCCGGGAAGATCTTCTAGACATCCTCCATCTACTGGTCGAGGGAGGCATCTACCAACTACCCTATGAGGACATACAGACTGTTTTTAGAAATCATTCTAGAGTAGCCAGAAAGAAAGGTAGGGGGAGTCAACCCATAGCTAGTACCTCTTCCTCTAACTCATCCATTAAAGGAGAAATTGGAAACATGCTGGAAGACTTCAAGAGTGAGATGCTGCAGACTCTTTCCATGCAAATGGATACCTTGCATATCAAAACGAAACAAGAGGAAACAGAGAGGGATTTGGCCATTTTTTTCCCTAGATGCACCAGGAGGCATCCTAGGAATGAATGCCCATTGAACTCTATAGAGGTTTGTTCAGTCTGTGAAGAAAATCATTCTACAAATAAGTGCCCTTCCTTGTCCGGACTTAAAGTTATATATCAAGGGGCTAAGGGAGTCATTGAACAGCTCTACTACTTAAACCAAAGAAGGCCACTTGGACCTAGACCATACCAGTAGGGGATGCAAGGGACATCTCAGGCATACTATAACCCCAACCAAGTCACTTCCATATCTTCTTGGGGTCCCCTTGCTCATCCTTCCTGGTCCACACCACCTCCTTGGTCCTTCACATCTCAATATCATGCCCAACCATCCACCCATTCATTTCAATCCTATGCTCAGCAACAGCCTTAGTGGAATGCATCTCATTAGGGGTGGAGGCCCCAATACAACTCTCTTTTGCCTCCACCACTTGCCCAACCACAACCATTACCTCCTGCTCCACCAAAGCAACCCCAAATGCTTGCCCAGCCAAATTTGAACCCGAACAAAAGACAGGCTCAGCAAGTGTATAGTGGGGAACCATCATGCCCAAATTATGTTGTGGAGATTCAAGAAATTAGCTTGCGATTTGGGAAAGTTCTCCCAGATAGTTAGCCTCCTTTCTTGCAGTAGTTATCAGCATTTCCTTACATAGATCATAGTTTAGACTATTTTGATGCAAAACTTTGTTTTCCTAGATGCACTCATTTCATTGCTTGCTTGATTTCCTAGTTTTGTTATGCAGCAGATCTCTTCTAGCAGTAGGCCAGCTTATCAGCCATCCCATCCTCCATCTGATCCATGCCCTACAGGTCTCCTAAACCTCACCTCAATTCTACCTTAGTTACCTGCATTTTTCCTAGAACTTATTCCTCTCTCCTTGAGGAAATCCAATCATATTTCTCTCTCCTGGTGGTTCATGGTAGACCATAGGTGCCTTAACACCTCATTCCAACCTTCATCCATCTTTTTCACCCCCTCTCACACCCTCAAAATAGTGAAAACTACTCTCGCCCTCCTCCTGTAGGCCTCATGTAGAACGTTGTTTTTCCTCCTGTAGATTTCCTCTGTCCTCCTGTAGATTTTCCTATAGGCTTTATTTTAAAGGCTGAGCATGGGAAAAGCCTCTAGAAGGCCACTTGCGACCTCCTAGGACCCCTCCACACCATCCTAAATCCTCTCAAATCCCAAAACCATCCTCCAAAGCCACCTATTCGTTGTCACACTCACACACAATAAATTACATGCATGTCAATTTCACATAAAAATACATAAAAGTCCAAAAGTATGTATTTTGCTTATTTACTTGTAGAAATAGCATAGTTATATGTTGTTTACTTCCTTGAGTAGGTAATGGCATTCCTTTCATGGTTTTCATAGTGCTTTCTGCAAAAATAGAATTAGTTGGTTAATTAGGATTTACTAGGTTTGCTTTACATTTCAGCCCTTTCTCCTTTCTACAGTTAAAATAGCATCTATAGAGTAATATTTCTTTCCTTCCATCACATATAGAGCTTCTTCTGAATCCATAGAATTTGGCTTGAGCTACTAGTGATCTCGCGCCAGTTGACTAAGTGACAACCTGCAGTGAGAACTAGTACTTGTGCATACAGCGTCGACGCTTCCAAGTTTGTTATGAACTACCTGGTTGATAAGAGTAAAGTAGGCAGCATAGGAATTGCAACATTATTGCTACAATAATGGTGCTCACCAGGAAGCTCAAGGCATTTTCCAATCAATGTCTTAGGGAGGATTTGAGCTGCATATCTGAATGAATACATTGCATTATGGTCATGTTTTGGGCACTTCAGTGTATGTCACAAGGAAGTGCAAGAGGTGTGACAAAATACTATGTAACACTCTTGTTCTTGTGGTGTTGCTTCTTTGCCTCCTTTTTGTCCCTACTACTCTTCCTATAGCACTTCCCGCCTTTCTTGTAGAACTACCAATGTTTCCTGTAGCACTGTTTTGGGATCCTACAACGGGCCTTTTCCTTTCTGTTGGAGTGTTACAGGTGCCTTGGGCTACTTGGCTGAGGTTGAATTGGTGACAAGCTTCCTGACATAGGTAATGGGAGCCTTTGGGGTTGCTCCTTGTGATGTTACTTTATCAACCTTCATTCCCATGGATTCTAGCTCCTCCTATTTACTTGGTGATTCTTAAATTACAATAGGGGTTTTTTTGGGGGTTTGTGTCTTCTCCTACTTAATCCTAGTGCTTCTTCTTGTTTTGAAATAGAGGGGAGTTTGTCTCTGCCTTTTCTTTGTGGATTTGATGGGTGTGCTAGAAGCAGCTAAGGCAACAACTACCTCCTTTTCAATGGGTTTAGGAGACAACCTTCCTTGATCTAGGGATATCTCCTCCTCTTCAAGTGTAATGGTCTTCTCAAGGCTGGTCTCTTTCTACTGCTCCTCCTCTTCTTCTCTCTTTTCTTCTTCCTTTTCTTCTTCCTCTGTTTTGTCTGTTTCTACATCTTCTTCTTCCTTTTCTCCTTCTTCTTCTTCTCCTTCTTCTTCACCTGAATCCAAGTTCTCACCAAGTGTAAGGACTTGGGTCTCCAGGAATTCTTCTCTGTCCATATCTCTGAATGCGGACCAGAGGATAGGGACTCTTGATATACTCAAAGCATACTCTCTATCAACTTAATGATACCATGGTGTGCTAACTGTTGTTGCTTTCCCTCTTTCATCTTCTGGCTCATTTCTATGATTGATTGTAGGAGAAAATAGGGCACACTTAATCTTTGGGCTATGGGAAACCTAGTTTGAAATCTAAATTCATGGAGCAACCTAAAATGGTAGCCATAAACTACATTCAGTCTCCCTTTACAAGAAATGTATTTAAGGATGTGGTAGGCTACCTTATCCTAGGGGTAGGGAAGACTCTCCCTTCTAACTCCATTTTTGTCTTCAATTGGTCTCTCATCATTGGTGAAGAAATTTCTCTTAGAAAAGGTGCTACTAGCCTTGTCTTCCCTTCTCCATTTGACCCCCAAAGGAAATGTTGTCACTCTGTTGATCACCTTAGGATTGATGGTAATGGACAACCCTCTTACCACAATGGTAGCACTTGTTCTTGCTTCAGGATTTAGTAGCATGGAAAACTCATAAGTTATATCATTATCATAGCCCTTGATAAACTCAAAGAATCCTAACCATTGATGCCTCCTAAAGATGTCTACTATAGGGGGATGAAGGTGAATTCTTGATGTTTTTGTGGGCTCTCTCCTATTGAATCCACCTCCCATTTTATTCTATTGTTTCATCTAACTGGAGGAGGTTTTGTAGGATAACTTCAGTATGCTTTTCTAGGTAGATGAGAGCTAAAATTGTTAGTGGACGACTGCAACTACTACAACTCCTTATAGCCACAAAAAGTTTCCTTTTATACTCCCAAACTCATTTTAATTACCACGCTGACTATAATTACTAAGATAGTGCAGAGTGTATCAATTATGAAAATCGTGAACAGAGGAGAGATAGGCCACTTACTTCTCACTGTAACGCTTGGGATTCTGACAATTGAGGACCAAGTTCTCCCTACGCACAGCCTTGCAGAATTCTCGTGGAATTTCATTATTTCCTATAGCTTCCTATAGGTTTCTATGCTTCCTGTAGTTGCCTCCTGTAGGATGGCAAGAGTAGGGTTCAAACTTTTTGATGGCATTCCAAGCTGGTCCTTATCTCCTTGATTTCAAAATCAGTGAAAAATGCATGAAAGTTTGGGGTTTTTATGCTATTTATGGTTGAGGCTCGGAGCATTGTGCTGGATGGAAGTGGTATGAAATTTCCTAATTGGGACTGTTTGCCCATTGTTGGTGATCATTCACTTGCTCCTTGTAATCATCACCCACTCCCTCTTCACTGATTTCGACCACCTTTCTAACTAATTCCCATTGATGTGACATCCTTACGTGGCATGTTGACTGAATGATCACTTTTTGATCACGGGATGAGGGTGGCCAAGTTAACTGGCCACCTCCAGCTTATAAAGAAGACCTTTCTTTTACATTTGCACATTTTTCATCATATCATACATAGGGAAGAGCTAAGTAAGTTGCCATACCTGAGCCTACCTATTGTTGATTGGTGCATGCTTGAGTAGATGACTTCTATACTATTTCTCAGGGAAGTGCTTCCTTGCTTTCTTTCTGTTTATTTCTTTTGGCTTTTGTATAGTTGACTTCTTTCTCCGTTCATGTGTGCAGGTGCTTGATATCCCTTTTGTTGCTATGGAGTCTTGCTAAGAAGAACAAGGCACCCACAAATCATGGTACTATTCCTTACTCTAGTTGGGTAGAAAAAATGAGCTTCAGATTGTTTGCAATAGTGGCACAATTTGCTATAGGAGATCGTATAGATGCTACAGGAAATCCTGTAGTAACCCCTTTTTCTTCATTTTCAAGGTTTTTTTACTTTAGCGGGATGGGGAAAGTGGTGTAGGGGTTGGAGGATGATAGAAGAGCTTTAATGACGTCGTGAAGGGTTGTGGCAATGGAGGACATGCCCACTTTTTTATTATGATATATATCTATATATATATATTATATATAAATATATATATATATATATATATATATATATAATATATTATATATATATATAACATACTATCCCTATGTTTTCCTTAATGAGACAGAGCTAGTTATGGGTATGGCGATGTGAATCAGGGATGCACGGGTGATAGGTGGGTGGTTTGATTAATTGTAGGGTTCCTAATCAACCTAGAATATGCATGAAGGATGATTTTCTTACCAATTCCCCTTTCTTGTCGCATTTCAAGACGTCCTATAGTGCTACAGGATCTTCCTGTAACAACTACAAGACATCCTGTATCACAGTAGAAAATGCTAAAAAAAACTTATTTTTGAGGCCTGATAATGGATATGAGTGGTAGGGACATGGTTGGCATGGATGAGATGGATTTTATGGAGGGAGAAATGGAATGATACTGAGCATGTTGTCCCTGTACCTCTGTAATTTCCATTGTCTTCAAAAACCTTCAAAATGACATAATTTATTAATGGACAGGTTAGAGTTCCTTGTCATGGTATTTTTTGTTTTTTGTTTTTCTCTTTTTCTTCTCTCTTTTTTTTAGGGACACAGAGGCTACCTCAAGAGAGGTTTTCAACCTTCCTGCTTGCCCTGGGTGCCTCAAGGGAGGTTCTCACCCATGGATCTTTTTTTTTTCTTTTTTCACTCTTGGGATGCCTCAAGGAGGTTTTCAACCCAAGAGTTGGCCTCGGATGCCTCATGGAGGTTTTCACCCAGGCCTCTTATTGTATTTTTTTTCTCCACAAATAGAAACAATTTTAAAAATTCTATGACTTGGAAGTTAGGACACTTCCAATCACATTTACCTCCTTGCTAATGGGATGATGAACCCTTCCCTGGAAAATGGTCTTTTGTAAGCCTTCAACCTGTATCCATTGACAAGCAAGGGAATACCTTCCTCATGAATGGTCCTAATTTGAACAACTCCATTATCATGGCACTTCTCTATTAGGTATGGTCCTAACCACCAAGTCATCAATTCTCCTTTGAAGTCCTTAAACCTGGAGTCATATAGCAAAGCCCAATCCCCTTCTTAAAAAACCTTGTCTTTGATGTTCTTGTCATGCCAAACCTTCCTCTATACTTGGATAACTTCAGTGTGTAGAAGGGCCTGCATTCTAAATTCATCTAGACAATTCAACTGGAGAAACCTATCTTTTTGTGCCTTTGTAACATCCAAATCCAACTGTGCCTCCATTCTCAAGGTGTTGTATTCAAACTCAATGGAGAGCAAAGCCTTCTTTCCATAGACCAAGTCATAAGGAGTGAAACTAGTAGTTGTCTTCCAAGTTGTATTGTAAGCCCAGGTGGCATCCACTAGTTTGTCTGACCAATCCTTTTTCGTTGTTGTTCACAACGTTGGTGAGGGTGCCTTCTAATGCTCTATTGGTGACCCTTACTTTTCCATTGGTCTGAGGATGATAGTCAGATGTTCTGTGCTTTATCCCATGTTGTCTTAACAAATTTTCGATCAGATGTGATGTGAATTGAGCTCCTTGATCAGTGACTAGCTCTCTAGGGTACCCAAATTTGTAAAACACAGTTTGCCTCAAGAAATCAACCACTTTCTCCTCTGTTTCTACCTTGACAGCCTTGGTCTTAACCCACTATGTCAAATAATCAGTGCATACAATTATGTACTTTTTCTTCCATGATGGTGGATCAATTGGTCCAATGAAATCCATGCCCCACTTGTCAAATGCATCTAAATCCACCTGAGGTTGCAAGGGAATTTCATCCTTGGGAGTAGGTTTCCCCATCCTTTGGTACTGATCACATCGACTGGTGTACCTTTTTTCGTCTTGGTGGAGAGTAGGCCAGTAGTAGCTAGCTTGTAGTACCTTGAAAATTGTCTGCTTGGCAACAAAGTGACCTCCACAAGGTCGATCATGACAGGCTAAAAGGATGTCAAAGACTTCCTCTTCCCTGACACACCTCCTCAAAACTTGATATGGGCCTAGTTTGAAGAGATGTCCCCCAATCCAAGTGAATGGGGCGCTCTTCCTTACAATCCTTCTCTTCTCCCTGAATGCTAGATTTTGAGGGAACTTTGCAAGAACTAGGTAGTTGGCTATGTCAACCACGAGAACTTAAATAAAAAATAAATGCTCATCTCGCAGCTAATCATCCACCATCCCTTATTCACCCCCAGGCAAAGAAATTCTAGATAAAAATTCAACAACTACATTTTCTTTACTTGGATTATCAATCATGGTTAAATCAAATTGCTGCAATAAAAGAAACCATCTAAGAATTATAGCATTCACATCAGGATTTTTCATTAAGTACTTGATAGAAGCATGGTCAATATGCACAAGGTTTGATAACCAGTGATGTAGTGTCTGAATTTATTCAAGGAATGGGCAACAACTAGGAGTTCCTTCTTAGTCACAATGTAGTTTAGTTCAACCTTAGACAATTTTTTTCTAATGAAGTAAATGGCATAAGGAAACTTGCCATCTATCTATCATAGAGCTTCTCCTACAACTTTTTCAGATGCATCAGCGTGGATGTGGAAAGGAAGAGCCCAATTTGGGCCTCTAAGTATGGGAATAGTAGTCAACTTATCCTTCAAGATTTCTAGGGCCTCTTGGCAACTATCTGACCAACAAAATTCAGAGTCCTTGGCCAGTGGTCCAAACAATGGTGAGGCTACTTTGCTAAAGTCTTTGATAAATCTCCTATAGTAACCAGCTAAACCCAAGAAACTCCTAACATCCATCTTCTTTTGAGGAGTAGGGACCTTTTTTATAATGGCAATTTTATTTGGGTCCACTTATATTCCTTCCTGGGATATTGAATGACCCAAAATAGTCTCTGCATTCGTCAAGAATTCACACTTCTCGGGACTAAGTGATAGGTTCATTTCAATGCACTCATTTAATGCTTTCCCCTAGTTAGAGAGAGCCTCCAGGGAGTCACACCCATAGGGAGTGAAATAATCCATATAGATTTCTACAGAGTCATGGACTAGCTCAAAAAGATTCTTAGAATTTCCCTTTGAAAAGTGGCAGGGACATTACATAATCCAAAAGGAAGGACCCTATGAGAAAAAGTACCCCAAGGACAAGTGAAGGTAGTTTTATCTTGGTCCTATGGGCTGATATGGATATGATTATAACCACTAAATCCATTCAGGAAAGAGAATAACTTCTTCCCTGCAAGGCCATCCAAGACTTGATCAATGAAAGGTAGAGGAAAATGGTATTTTTTGGTGGCTTTGTTTAAATATTTGTAACCCACATAGATCCTCCATTTTCCATTCTTCTTTGGGACCAAAACTAGAGGGGACACCCACTCACTATCTAAGATGGGGTAAATAAACCCTCCATCCAACAATTTCTGCAACTCTCCGTTCATTATGTCTTTTAGGGATGGGTACATTCTCCTCTAAGGTTGGTGCACTGGTTTGCATCCTTACTTGATGTATATGTGGTTAGTCCACACCAAAGGATTCACTCCCTTCATTTCCTTATAGCACTAGGAAAAAGCATCCAAGTGCTCTCTCATCATGATGCACAACTTCTCTTTTTGGTTGGTTGAGGGAGGGGTTGATTTTCAATGTTTTAGATGGACCAAATTCTACCATTTTTACATGAGCAAGACTAGGGTCAACTAGGCATAAATCAATCCAAGGGTTATCTTCATATTCCTTCACTAGCTCATTAATAGGCATGGTGTTGGGGGGCTAGGTCTGGAGGATTTGATTAATGAGGTCATTTTCATCAGGTTTCCTCCCTCCTATAACAAAATCTAGGGTACAAATTGGATAGGATGTGGTATGATATACTTCATCTTCATCTTCCTCTTCCAACCACAATGGTAGGTCATGCTCTAGGGATGGTCGAGCAGGAGGGTACAAGACCAACTATTTGGACAAATACCCATTCTTAAAGGTCATGTTCCCAACTCTGTAACTTATGTAAGCATCAGCAGTGGCTACCCATGGTCTTCCAAGGATGAGAGGATAACCATTGAATTTGGTCTTGGTCTGGAGAACTAAGAAGTCAATAAGATACTCCCACGAATCAATAGAGACCTTTACATTGTCAACAAATCCCTTAGGAGATGTCATGGACCTGTCTGCAAGTTGTAGTACTATTGTGGTCTTTCTTAACGATCCTTGGAGATTTAGTTTGAGCCTGGTATCCTTAGTCAGCACATTAATGGCAACCCCAAGATCAACCAAGTTGTGAGGGACAATGATGCCATCAATGTGCACATTTACCACAATACTTTCAAGGTCTAGATACTTTGGGAAAATTACTCTCCCTAGCATTAGGTCAGACAATTGACAAATGACATTGATGGTAGGGGTGTCTTTATTTCTCCTCCTAGGATGTTTGAAGAATTTCTCCTTGATTAGCTTGTTGTAGATGGGGACATCCTTGATGGCTTGGAGTGGGATTTTTCACATACAAATTTTTAAATTCTCCCAGAAGTTCAATCTCTTCTGGGCTGTGCTGGTAGGATGGATCAATCTTTCAGGAAAAGGAGGTGGATTGGCTTTGGTAACACTCTCTTCCTTTTCCTCTTCAAGCTCCTTAGGTGGAGATGGAGGTTGGTTATCTGGTAGCACTCTTCCAGATTTGAGGTGAATTTCTTGAATCTACACACCATAGGTAGGGTAATATGTCTCCCCACTATATACTTGATGTGCATGCTTGTTGTTTGGGTTTAGATTTGGTTGAGTAGGAATCTGAGGTTGCTTGGGTGGAGAAGGATGAATTAGCTATGGTTGAGATGGAGGTGGAGGCAGTAAAGAAGGAGGTTGGTTTAATTGAGGCCTCCAACCTTGTGATGTGGTATTCCACTAAGGATGTGGATAAGCATATGGCTAAGATGATTGATTGGCAGGTTGGGATAGATACTGAGTTGCATAATACCAAGGAGAAGGTGCGGACCATGAAGGGTGAGAAAGAGAACACCAAGGGGGTAGGGGTGCATTCTAATTGGTATTATAATAGGAATAGGGGGCATATTGATCAAAGGAGGAATAAGGGTGCCTCCTTTGATTAATATAACAAAGTTGTTCAGTCCCACCGTCAACCCTTGGTATACAACCTTCAATCTAGGCAAATAAAGTCACTTATATGTGGAATGGTTTTCCTCACAAACCGAGCAAACCTATATAACATTTGGTGGATATTCATTTATGGGGTGCCTTCTAATGCATTTAGGGAAAAATATAGCTAAGGCTCTCTTTGCTTCCTCTTGTTTCCTCTTGACCTATATAGTGTCCATTTGCAGAGCAAAGGTGTGCAACATTTCACTTTTAAAGTCCTACAACATGTTTCAAATTTCACTCTTGATAGATGTGCTGGAGGAAGAGGAACTAACCAAAGACTGACTAGCCCTACCCTTCCTTATAGCAACCCTAGAATGTTTTTTGAAAACTATCTTGATATCATTATATGGTAGTTGATAAATGTCCCCTCCAGACATCATGTTTGGGGTTTCTAGTATGTCCTCCTTGATTCCTCTAAGAAGGACTAACTTGAGTGATTAAGGATCAAGGGTGCATTTAGCCCATATGTAACTGAGTTGGAACCTTTCCTCATAATCCTCTAGGGATTCATTAGGTCCTAGGGTCATTCTAAAGATTTCATCTTTGTTGTATTTGGACCTAGAATAGTCCTTGTACTTGTTGCTAAAGGATTGTTTCATTTGAGCCTAGGTAGTGATGTTATCCCTAGGTAGAGCCATGAACTAGCGCAAGGCTGCATCCTTGAGGGTGGATGTGAAAAACTTCAACTTCTGCTCATCAGAGGTATAATCATAGGTTCTACAGATGAAAACAAACTCAAATAAGAAGGTATTAGGGTCTTTTGAGGTTAGGCCATGGAATTGAGGAAGGGAAGAGGGACTTATGTTTTTAATCCTAGCATCTCCATTAGTCTCTCTGATGGGAAAATAAACCTCATTTTTGTTTTCATCCATGGTGTAAGTGTGTGGAATGGTCTCTTCTTCTTATTCTTCCCTAATAGGCCCTTCAAAGATTTCAGGTTTTTCTCCTAAGGGTTCTTTTAACTCTCTTACAGTCAGAGAAGAAAGATGACAATCACCGAAGAAGAGGGAAGGTCAACTGTTTGATGGTGTGGGGGTATTTGGAAAAAATTTCCCTAAAGTGTCTCTACTCCTACGAGGCATGAAAGAAATATATATATATATAGATAGATAGAGATAATATATATAATATTATTTTTTATGAAAATAAACAAAAATTACATCTAGCTAGACACCTCCATCAGAACGACGCCAAAAAAGTGATGAGCCCCAATATTGCAACAAGAAGGCTGCAACTCCTAGGGTTGTCAACTTTACTTTATCAACCCGAGGTTTTGTACAAACTTGGAGGTGACAATGTTATATACACAACAAATGCATCATTCTACTCATGTCACTTCTCAACTGAAGCACTTGACCATTAGGGTTCCAGACCATTCCTCTATTGGACTAAAGGGAGTTTGACTATTGACAGTGGAATGTAAAACTATTTCTTGTTCAGGAAAAGTAAATGCTTGTCAATTCAGGAAATGAAAGTTGCTCATTTGTAAATTCTATGATATGACATAAATCATCTAGCTATGAAATCGCATAATTCACTTGCAGGAAGGAAGATATGTTAACCTTTCACTTGATCATATAGCTACCAGAACTGCTTGAAAGTAGGAAGTTATTCTACCATTTCAAAATCGAAACATGCATGCATTACTTATCTCATTCACACTTGCAGAATAGATTAAAGTCCTAATTGCTAAATTCATAAATATAAAAGCTAATGCCATTTGATCTTGCCGGAGGGAAAGGAATGAAAAGGTTGGTCTAGGTGGCACTTCTGGTCATGGAGTCCAAGCTGAATGGTTAACCTACTCCTACACTAGGCTATTCTACCATTTCAGGTCAAAACACGGTCAAAATAGGCAGCTACAGGTTTCTTACAGGAAAATGCTACAAGATGTTATGTACTGCTTACGAAAGTTGGCTGAGAGGTTTTGAAGGACAATAAGGGTGAGATGAAGTGTTGGAAAGGTGCATGATAGTTGTGGAAGGTGTAGGGAAGGTTAACATCACCCAACACCAAGCCTGACACTATAAGAACGTTGGATTTGCCTAAGACAACTTTCTCACGACAACTAGAAGAAGAAAAAAAAAAAATTTGGAATATGGATGGCGTGAATCAACAGAAGGTGGAGGAGACCTAGGCAGAGTTGGTTGGAGGTGTCCCTTCTTGCAAATAAAAAATCCATGCAATAAAACTTGTCTCTATTTTCATTTACAAATTATTACATGTCAACATGGAAAATATGAGTTGAATTTAAAAAGTCTAATCTAACTATTGTTAAAGACTAGATCTGTAGAATAAACTACCTTTTAAGCTACAACAATCTTAGGAAGAAAACTAACAACTACAATTATTTCCAAGGAATCATAAACAATTATCTAGCTAAGAATGAAACTTAACCTAGGAAATGAATAAAGGACAACTTTTTTTTGGACTGCGAGAGTGGGATCCCCTAATCGTGATCCCATAAGGGAGATGGAATAGGGGTTACTATCACGAGATTTTCTGGTATATTTTCCTTCACTGGGCTGCAACACTAATATACGCTTTAAGCTAATGAAAACATGGATACGCAAAACTTTGATCAACTTTCTAAGCTAAATAGAAAACAAAAATAAACTTCAGTATTAAATCAATAATCTAAGCTAAGAATACATATACAAAAGAGAGGAACTTTTGTTGTTAGGTCTGGGCCCTAACCCAAGAGATTTAGCCCTCTGAGTCAACTCATTGATGGATCAAAACATAATTTCTCATTATCATAAAAATATCAAATACATCATAATAATAATAGTCAAATGTGCTTCATCTTAAGCCACTTCGTGGGCAAGGGTTTTTTCGTGTTCGTGTTCGAAAATGCAGAGGATAGGAGCATGATCTTCAGAAACGTGCCATATTTCATGGGCCCTCAAGGGCTGTACCTGAATAAATGGTCCCCCGACTTCGACCCATCCCAAGATGTACCTAAGGCGGTGCCAGTCTGGGTGCGCCTACCACATCTTCCTCTCCATTGTTGGAGCCAGAAATTGCTACAATCCATTGGAAATGCTCTTGGCAAATACATAGATCAGGCCCCAAGGAAGGATCAATACTCTTGTGCGAGAATCTTCGTGGAGGTTGATCTAGAAATCGGGCTTCCCGAAGCCATCAAGCTATCGGTGGCAGATTGGACGCACATTCAAGAACTAGATTACGAGCAACTTCCATTCAAATGTTGATACTGCCACGAATACGGACACTTCGCAAGATATTGTAAGAAGAAAAACGAGGAATCTACTAAGAAAGAAAAAGGAGAGCAATGGAAGCAAGTTAAAAAAGCAACAAACAATAGGCAGAGCAACAAAAACAAAGGCAAGGAGACAGGGAGCAAAACAGGACAAGAAACGGAAAGCCAGCAAAACGTCGGGAGCAAGGAAGGCACCAGCGCAGTGGAGGACAAGAACCCATTTGAATCTCTCACACCACCCACAGAGACCCAGGAGAAGGAGCATGAAGCTCCATTTCAGCACAAAGACAGCGAAATGCAAGATCCAGGTAACACATCTAACTCGAATCCAAGCAATAACACCTCCCCTTCATATGCAAACATAATCAAGCAGAAAAAGAAAAAGACAGAAAACGTCGGCTCATCGGATGATGAAGAAAGACCATCCAAGCGAGCAGGAAGGAGATCAAACAAAGAGGTAAGGGAAGAAGAATCAGAAAAGCAAAAAACCCTAGGAAGTCAAGCTACCTTAGAAATGACTCTGGGGAGAAACATCAGGCCAAGGGCATCCAAGGGAGGAGGCCCCACACCAACAAGTTGTAAATGATGAACCTGAACTTGGTATCTTGGAACTGCAGGGGTCTGGGTAATCCCATCAAGGCAAAGGCCATCAAGGATCTAATGAAAATGGAACCCATAGACGTACTCATGCTCCAAGAGACCAAAATAGAAGGGGAGACCCTTCTAAATACCAGCACCTCTAAATGGAAATTTGACTCAGGGAAGGTAATCAGTGCAAGAGGATCAGCAGGAGGAATAGGTACATTCTGGTCAAAGAACCTATTCAACCTTGGCAAAACACATGAGACTCAACATTGGATGTATACAGAACTTTGGCACACAGCAGGCAAAGTTAAACTAGATTTTTTCAATATGTATGTCCCAGTGCATTATGAGGAGAAAAAAGAATGTTGGAAAACTCTAATAGAGTACATAGAGCAATGCAGCCCCACGAATATAATCATAGGAGGAGATCTGAATATAATCTTATACCCAAAATAAAAGCGAGGAGGATCCTACACAAGAGATCCCTTCCTCCTCACTGTGGAAAATCTTATCCAGTCCTGGGATTTGGTAGACTTCAAACCGGTGAAAGGAACATATACCTGGACAAACAATAGAACAGGGGAACAACACATCACAGCAAGGCTAGATAGAGTCCTCGCTAGCAGTGCTATTATGATGGATAATAGAATAGTCCTCTCCAAGATCCTGCCAAAATTAACATCGGACCACAAACCAATTCTTCTGCACATAAAGGAGGAAGAAGACCTCGGCTCCCTCCCCTTCAGATTCAGCCCTCTCTAGGCCAAAAGAGAGGGGTTTCTTGATACTGTACAAACAGCTTGGGAAATAGAAATCTCAGGCTCCCCAAGCTATGTATGGGAGCAAAAAATTAAGAATACCAAAAAGTCACTCAAAGAATGGATAAAGAAATAAGTCAACTCCCCCACCAGACAGAGGAAAGAAGCAACAAGACAGCTGGAAGAAATTCAATTAGGACTGGAAGAGAAAACCATCTAAGCCATAGATCTAGACAAAGAAAAATGCGCCCAAAGGAAAGCATACAGTTCCTTTAGAAATGAGGAGGAATTTTGGCGATTAAAATCTCGTAGTCTGTGGCTCAAAGTAGGAGATAGGAATACAGCATATTTCCATAGACAATACATGGCGAGGATATCGCGAAATCACATCGCAGAAATTACTACCACCAATGGTTAGGCATGCAGAGGCTTCGAACAGATCAAGGAGGCAGCAGTAAACAGTTTTCAGAATCTTCTCAGCGCCGGAAAAGATGGAAGCGAGGAGGACATGGAAGAATTCCTTATCAATATACCCCAGCTAGTAAGCTTAGAAGACAACGAATCTCTAATAAGGCCAACTTCAGAAGAAGAAATAATAAACATAGTCTGGTCCATGGAGCCAGATAAAGCCCCTGGGCCCGACGGATTCTGAATTCACTTTTATAGAATATGCTGGGAGATAATCAAAACTGATCTGATGAGAATGGTCCAGGGCTTCATGAGGAAGGCAAAAGTCGAAGGCGGCATAAACTCAACTTTTCTCGCTTTAATCCCAAAGGAAAATAATCCAGGCACCTTTGACAGATATAGACCTATATCATTATGCAATTCATCATATAAGATCTTGGCCAAGCTGATGGCAAATAGAATTAAGCCACTACTTCAAAAATTAATTACCCTAGCTCAAGGAGGTTTTGTGAAAGGTCGACACATCCTAGACAATGTCATCCAAGTGCAGGAAGCACTGCATTCAAGTCAACTGTGCAGAGAACAAGGTATGTTAATCAAACTGGATATGTGCAATGCTTTTGACAGGGTAAATAGATCCTTTTATACAGGGTTCTATCAGCTTTTGGCTTCAACCAGAATTTTATTGATATAATTAAAGCTTGCCTGGAAAATATATGGATAGCGCCAATGATAAACGGAAGACCTGCAAACTTCTTTCTAGCCACAAGGGGCCTGAGACAGGGCTGCCCCTTCTCGCCCTTCCTCTACATCTTGATGGTTGATTCCTTAAGCAGGAAGTTAACAATGGAAAAACAAGAAGGCAGTATTCCAGGGATCAGAATAGAGAAAGGCATAGAACCAATGAACCATGCATTATTCGTGGACGACTCGCTCCTGTTGGGGGGGGGCCTCCCCAAGAATAGCATCAACTTTCAAATCCATTCTTCAGAAGTTCTGCAACATAACTGGCGCTCTAGTAAGTGAAAAGAAGAGTGCAGTGTATGGCTGGAACACTGACCAGCAAACAATAAGGAAAATAGCAGAAGATCTGGGATACATAGGGTATGCAGAATGGGAAAGAATTAAATATCTGGGACTTCCCATAACTTTGGGCTCAAACAGGAATCACCTGTGGGACGAAGTAATAGTTAAATGCAAGAAAAGGATAAAAGCGTGGGGAGGCTTCTGGTTATCTACAGGAGGCAAACTCATATTGATCAAATCCGTTCTTTCAGCGTTGCCAACATTCCAAGCGGCCCTGATGATGGCACCCAAACACATCTCAGACCAAATTTCTAAAAATATTCGCAATTTTTTGTGGAACGGGGGCCGAGGGAACAGCAATCGGTTTCATTTAATCAAGTGGGAAACAGTTAAAAGCCCGATGGTGGAAGGAGGCCTTCAGGTGCGCGATCCTGGGCTAGCAAACGTGGCCTTTGGATGCAAACTGCTGTGGCAATTTTGTGAGGAGCCCAACCACCCGGTAAGCAAGATCCTTAAAGAGAAATATTTTAAAAACCGATCCATAATGAGCTACAAAACGGAGAAGCACCCCAAAGGCACGCAGGCCTGGAAGTTGTGCGTAAAAGGCATCGAATTCTTCAGAAGCGAATTATACCGAATTCCAGGCAACGGGAAGAATACGAACCTATGGAAAGACCGCGTAATGGGACATTAGCCACTAAATCAAAAAGTAGAGATCGCCGAGATCAAAGCTTGGCTTCGAGCGAGAGGAATTAAAAAAATAGAGGATATAACCGAATGGGACAGCAAAGGCAACTGGCTGCGATGGAAATGGCCCAGAATTCCAGAACAGCTAAAAAACCAGTTTGTTGTATTCAATGATGAAATTGTTGATTTTACACCAATTCATATTGATGAGGAGGATACTTGGGGATGGGGTAAGAAAGGAATATATACAACAAAGCAGGGATACTATCAACTACAAAGCCAACAAGATACACCACATCAGGGATCAGTTTGGAAGCAGATTTGGGACAGCTTCAGCATCCCAAAAATCAACTTCTTCTTTTGGACCTTATTCCATAACAAAATCCTCACAGGTGAAAACTTGAGCAAAAGGGGTATAGCAGGACCATACAGATGCATTATATGCAAAAGAGAGCTAGAAACAGCAAGCCATCTGTTTATAACATGTGAGTTTGCGAAGGAGGTATGGTCTACTTTCTTGTCCGAACTAAACATGAGTGCCCCTCTCCAAAGCACAATAACCTCCATGTTCACATCTTGGAATGAAAACTACCCTCATCGAATTGCCAACAAATCAATTTGGAACAAGGTATGAACAGATGTGTCTAAATATGTTTGTTGGAAAATCTGGTTAGCCCGGAATGAGGCCATCTTCAACAACACTGAGCAACCAGCAATGAAAGTGGCGAAACAGGCAAAGAAGCTCCTCCTAAAAACTCTAAATCATCATACAGCAAAGGAAGATAACTCGCTAAGAAAAGAAGAAAGCGTGTGGTTGGAAGACTACACAGGAAAAGGCAGACAGCAAGCACCACCGCGACCAATCCACAAAGAAAGGTGGCAGATTCGAGAAACCGAAGACAATTTTCAGAAATGGAGGAAATCCCAGGAAATATGCACCATTCTCTTTGACGGAGCCTCAAAAGGAAATCCAGGGAGAGCAGGAGCAGGTGGACTGATTTACTACCGGAATGGGAAAAAAGAAGAATTTAGCTGGGGCCTGGGAGTGAAAACAAACAACCAAGCAGAAATACTTAGCCTCTGGAAAGCTTGCCACATTGCAAGTAAAGAAAACCCAAAGGAAATCTTAATAATAGGAGATTCAGAATTGCTGATAAAAACATTGGCAAAAAAGGAAAAGCTCAAGGATCCGACTCTAAACAAGCAACTATCAAGAGTGAACAGAATATTGAAAGATCTCTGCTTGGTTCAAATATATCATATTCTTAGAGGACTAAACAAGGATGCAGACAGATTGGCAAATATAGGATGCACTCTTCAAGAAGGAATGATCAGCATTAATGCAGGAAGCCCAATTAAGGCAGACATTCCCTAAGTGAAAGAGTGTTGTAATCAGCAATGGAATTTTAATGGTCGTTTAGGCAATGCCCGATCTTACTATCAATAAAAATAACCGTTTCAGTTAAAAAAAAAAAAAAAAATAAATAAAAAAATGTGCTTCATCTTAATGGCCTCTTGGCTACAATAAAACTTCCAATCCTAATGAGTCCCTTAGCTTGCTTATTTATACAAAACTAGAGCTACCAACAACACCCTAGAAAGTAGGGATACTAGGCTCCCTAACTCAAGAATAACTCTTCCTTGAATGGCACTAGCTTGGTTGCCAATGAAATCGGCTTGCTTGGCTGCCAGTGACACCGAGTTGATGAGATAGAGTGGGAGAATCTTTGAGTGATCTAAGGAGTTAAGGAGGGAGACCACTTCCTATAATCTCTCTTGATTGTCTACTCCGAGTCCCTACACTCAAGTCAACTCAAAACTGCTCCAATTTCCTGAATTTAACACACATTAGGCCATAGGACATAGTAACTCACTTTTACTCTTTTGACTAAGAAAAATATAATAAAATCTATAAATAAATGTGAGAAAAGACAATTTAATAAGTTGGAGAGTGGCATTCTGACTCATATAGTTTACCTATTGATGATGCTCATCATAAACCTTAAATGTAGTTTTAGCCAATAACATGCCAGTGTTGTAATTGTGCTCTCCATCGTGTAATGAACCTAATCCATGGATTTCTTTCCAAGGGTAGGGGTCTCAAAACTTTAATTCCAAATGTTAAGATTTCTTGGGAAGCTACTTTAAATACACACCATAGAAATCTAGCTCAACGAACCTTAACTTTTGTTTTCAATTTCGAATATTCAAGGTACCAACATTGCAAGCTTAGAGTTAATCATTCCAAAAGGATAATTTTTTACAATAGGGACACTAGCCCTTTCTCCATCCCCTATCATTGACTAGATGTCTTCTCATGTGATATGGGATACATGCTACCCATTTTCATTGTGGTGTATCATTTCAAATTGTAGGGGTTTGACAAGGAGGAAATCAACTCATGCTTATTGTTCCAAAAGTCGGCTGCTTTGTGATAAGGGATATGTGTATTGTTGGAGATATCATTTCTCAAGTGATATAGGGTCATTTATTGCATGGAAAATTCCTTTTTCCATCAATACATGGGGATGGATCCCTTCATCGCACTCATAGTTTAATATTCAATGACACACATTGGTTATCAACCCTCTTAACACTCAAAATGAGCATTCCCAACCTTGATAATGACAAATGTGGCACTAATGTGCGATACGTCACTCCATAAAACAAAAAACAAAAAAAACAAAAAATAAAATAATATATATATATATATATAATATATATATATATATTATATTATATGTATGTGTATGTATATATATATCTATAATATATTATATATATATATATATATATGTATGTGTATGTATATATATCTATATATATATATATATGATTATATAGTATGTGTATATATATATACATATATACACAATACATATATATTATATATATATATATATATATATATATATATATATATATATATAATATATATATATCTGTGTGTATGTATATATATATATATATATATATGTATATATATCATGATTCTCTAAAATTAACAACTAGAATTTTATTAATAAGTTTAACCTTGTTTTAGTTGAAATTGGATTATCCTCTCCTTCAATGGGGGTGTACATTATTTAATCTTTTTGCACTTGTTTCTATAATATGTAAGGTGGTCAACTTGTGAATGTTGTGATTCCTTGCAATTCTAAAACATAACAAAACAAGCATAAGCATTATGGTTACAACTCCATGAAAAAAATGAATGACGTAAAATGCAATATGGGTTACATTGTGCCATGTAAGTCCATTAAGACCTTGGCATGATCAGCTAGAAAACGCTATCATATCAAACTCATGACATTTCTAATTATCTCAAGCTATGCCTGTCCTTATAGGGCACACACACAGGCCTGAGCCCACATGTCATATTGGTAGGACCAGTGACTTACCACAACCTTGAGCCTCTCTACATGAAACACAAAGGTAGAGATTATGACTAGATGTGGATAGATAAACCACACATCAGATTGGTAGTCTCATTACCTCTCTGGCTACAATGAAATGTATCACTCAATGAGGCAAATTAGGCAAAACACTCTACCAAGGGTCACTTGGCATGGTCACTCTTTTAGTGATATAGCCCCATACATCATGCGACAAGGTACTTTCCTTGCAATATCATCATATGTATCACGTGATAAGGAAATTTCTAATATTTCAAGCACGATATATCCAACAAGGTGGAGCCCATATATCCGTATCTTATCTCCAACAACATGATTATTATATACCTGCCAAACAAGACTATGCCTAATTAGGTAATCATATTTTTCATACGCCCATGGTAGTGTTTGAGTGAGGTGGTGAAGCACTAAATTATTTCATCAAGCTCAAGGTTCCAAAATAACCCCAAACTCAAATTACAGGGATTATAAGAACATGAGTTAGAATTTGAAAGTTTAGCTTCAATTGTTTAGAGAAAACTATAACATAATAATCCTTTTATAAATCTTAAGACTTTAGCTACGATTCTTATCAACATATGGTGTCCAGGCTTCCAGTGGCATCTTAAAAAAAAAACTATTTAGTGACCTAACTCATCTAGTCATGATATAAAATAATTATTATAGAACCATGGAAAACATGTAACATCATAATAAACAATAGATTACACACATATACAACTAAATAAATGTCAAATTAAAAACAATTTCATGGATTATTATTTTTTGTAACTAGGATGAGCTTAAGCAAGGCCAACCTACCTTTTGGATGAAAGAATGATCAACCCATAGTGGAATGATATCATTAGGATTCTGTGAATCTCAGTCGACCTTGGATGCTTATTGGGATAGTTTAATTCCTCAAAAAGTGGCTTTCATCCTGAACCAAACCTGCCCATGAGGTTTTGAACCTGAGACCTAGTGAGGACTAAACCCCACTCAAACTCATTGGTCTACACTTTATGGGTGAAAAAAAATCATAGGATTATCTAAAATGTACAATGGAAGAAGGGTGTGCACCTTTCCACCCTACCATAGGCTTAGTCGAGTTTGTCTTGCCTACAACTAGCAATCTCATAGCCAACCCATGATACGACCAGTGGAAAACACGGGCTCTGAGAGGAATTTTTAGTTGTGATATCCATTCTCCTTCACAATCAAATCATGTTAGTCACCCTCTAGACACTAGGCTAGGCGTAACACTCCCTCCCACCCCCTTGTACTATCTTGGTTGTGGAAGGTGTTACTTGTTATTTGACCTGACCTCCAAAGTCTGGTATGAATATGGGGTAAAAAAAATTCACTTGTTCCAATTTTGTTAAAACTCGAAACCAATTCTGCCATTGCACTCAACTCGTTGATATATTTCCGTGATATAAATTTTATCTCAATTCGACTTTTGAATTGAAAATTATGCCCATTTGAAGTTTTACTAATCATATTAGGCCACATAGGCATTGACTTTCCATGTGGCACTACCATGTTAGCATGACATGGATCCAAGTCATCTAGATCTTTCCATGTGGATTCCACATGTGGGCCACATGGCACCACCACATTAGCTTAATTGGGATCCACATTATCAATGGGATCCTATGTGGCATCCACGTGGTCCCTATCAGATCCTTGAGACACTACTACATTAGTGTAGGCTCGAGCCCACTTGGCCCTTTCCTGTCATGTTTTGTAATGCTTTCCCATTATATCTAGTTTTAGGTTCTTGAAGACCACAATGGTTTCCATAGGGCGAGTCTTCAAAAGTCAACGAGCAATGGTGGTTTCATGAGGGGATGTATACCCAGTTTACTAAATAGGGTAGGGTGGCACCATGATCGATTAGGGATGTCCACGTACTTTGGTGGTTTACCAGAGTGGTTTCCTCCCCCCATGCATTAACCTTCAAAATTATGTGAGCCCCCATAAACTGTTGATCTTGTATACTCTATGATCACACCATAAAAGGAAGCCACTTGATAACGAGGGTGATCCCATCATTTTGATGGTCCCAATAGATGGGAAGTTTCCTATTAATCACTACAATTGCACTACAATTGCTCTATCACAACTGGTCCACCAATACTGCCATTGGGGAATGCTCAAGGGTTTAATGTTATCAACAAGTGGTTACGATGAAAAAATCACATGGCGCTCATATGACCTCCTCATTACCTCGAAAAGTCATTATAAAGTGGCTTGTATCCACATCCAAGTCATGTCGCCTAGGGTTTTCATCGCTCATGACATTCAACAATGAACAAAGGCAAGGGGTGGTGAGTGGTGGGTGGTTTCAGGTCTCCACATCATCACAATATGGCCATGTGGTACCCATGTGTAGTCCATGTAACGCTACCACATTGACATAGTGCGGGTCCATATCATCATTAGAATCCCCATGTGACATATGCATGGCCACTAGCAGGTCGTCATGGAACTTATCACGTCAATTATGGAGCATTGGTCCTACTAGGCCTTCTCCCGTTTTGTTTACAATGAAATCCTATTATATACAATTGATGAATAATTAAAGAATTAAACATGGTATTAGATTTTCACCTGCCCAAACCCCTAGATCTATGGATCCCACATAAACTTAAAGAAGTCCAACCGCAACGACTATTAAACCATCAAAAGAGTGTGCACTCTCTTGTCACCTTTGGATACTAGATTCCTCGGATCCAATCTTGTCTAGGGGTGAACATGATTTGGCCACATCCAGGTCTTCACTTACGCATGCAACCTTCACCACTTTGGATCTAATTCCTCTTCATGGTAATCCCAATCCATCTTTTCACAATGAAAATAATGTGAGAACCACTAGATATCATTCGACTCTCCACATTGTATCTTCCATTTGGTGTATATGGGCTTTCGAAAAGGTGTGCACCCTCACCACACCTGAATTCTTGGATCACTGGATATTCAAACATGCTTCAAAGTAATTACACCTTTGATGTATCCAAGGTTTCATGATCGTATGCACCCTTGTTACTCTTAGATTCCCATGATTCCCTAATTCACTGGATTTTTGCAACACTCCTGAAAAATAAGGGTTAAACAAAGGGAAATGTAACACCCTCCACCCACATCTACCCAAGAAACTGACCATCCGTGGTAAACATGTGACGAGAGGCTACTATGATACGATTTGACCTCCTAATTCACGTTAAGGAAGTGGAACTAACAAGAACACACCATACAAACATTCAACATCAGCTTTAGGACCCTTAGGAACCAATCCAACACTTTAGACAACTTTCCCTTGGGTCTCACTAAGCTTTTAGACAACTTAAGCCTTAGTCGCTCTCATGCTATAGGCATGACAACGTCCAGAAACCCAGAGTCGCTCTCATAGGCTTTCCTTCTAGCATCTACAGGCTCATTTAGTCAGTGCTATGTCAACATCCCCGATATTTGAGCCACTTTTTCAGGCCTAGAGCCCAAGTCGCTGCCCAAAATTGAACCATCTCTTCAGAATAGTAAAATAACATGGAAATGACAGTACTAAAGCAAATACTTATCTTAGATTCACCATGAAGTGTGATTCCTCAACACATTAACCGCCATTCCATCCATTAGATCGTAGATATATTGATCATTCAATTACACGTAAAAACATGGTGAAATCCATACATAATTGTTATCATAAAACACATACATCACCAATATAATAGGAAAAACAATACCAATGAAATCATAGCCATATAAACCTCATATAATCCAGTATAATTCTCATAGAAATACAAGGAGAAAACCTCTTATTGATGATGCAAAATCCGAGTCGGAATGGGACTTCCACATTCCACTCGACCGTAGAATGGCTAAGCCAAATCTCTCTTCATCCATTCACTCCTGTGCCATATTCCAAGCATTAATGTGGGACTCAAACCAAAATAACCAACTAGGGCATACCGAGGCTAAACCATCTCACCCTCATTAATAGAAACTAGGTTTTACTGTAATCCATCACGGATCACTAGGCCAACAAAATAAACATATCATAACAGGCTTTACCGTGATCTCCACCATTCACTAGGCCAAGCAAGCATGGATGCCATCATATTTCTCCACCTACACTGTGAGGAATTTTTCTGTCTCCTAGTCTCTCAAGCTTTATACAATCCAAACCTGGATCACTAGGCCCTAAATCGAGATCCCAGTTTCTCAAGCTTTTCTGCAACCACACTGGATCACTAGGACCTAAACCAAGACCCACACTCCAGGCTTACCACATATCCCAACCTAGGATTACTAGGCCTAATGGAGAGAAAACCGCCTCTAGGCTTTATTGTATATCCTGCCATTCATCAATAAGGATTCCTAGGCTATCCAAGGTAACAAAAAATATAACTTTACTACAACCCACAATCTAGTTCAAGGGTTACTAGGCCATGTGTTCAATCATTTCGGAGATCCACCTCACTCAGCTTCGAATCCGTCCGGAAATCCAACTCAATCAAAACATGAGAACCCCATCACACCATGGATATCTGGAAATGGAAAGGTGAGGCTGAAAAACACTATTACACCTCGAAAAACCCATGCCATAACAACAAAAGAACCACATCCAATACCATGAATGCCAAATCTAGAAAGGAAAATACACATGCAAATCGATACCTGCAAATAATCATGTTGTAGCTACTTGATTATGTTGTTCCTTGGTTGCTCCTTCCTTCCTCTTACCTTCTTTGCCTTTCTTAATCCCATGCATAACCAAAGAAAAAGCTTAACACTGACTAAGAGCTTCCAACTGATCCTCATAAGCCTTTTTATGAATAACACCTCTATTTTCTTCATTTTTCATTATTTTCCTTAAATTTCCTCCTCAATGCAACCTGTGACCTTTCACCTCCCTTTTCTCCTAATTTCCATTATTTTCATAAATAAATGTGCCAAAAATGCCATTTTTCCTTTCCAAAGCCTTAGTCATTGCCTTTGCCAGTTTCCTTAGCCATAAACAACCAAATGAACACCCCCTAGGATGTCATGCCCACCATTCAACTTGTAACACGTGTCCCATCAACCGTGGTCTTATATATATATATATATACATATACATGGAATTTTCACCAGGGCTGTTACAGAACCCTCCCCCTTGGGGAACACCATCCTCGGTGTTAAACCACACCAAGACCATAACTAAAAACTACTAAAAAGAAAACATATTGCCCATGGAGCTTTATAACTTAGCTCATTACAGTATTTACAATGAAAGACCTGCTCGAAAGCAAAGGATCATGACAACATGACAATATGATAACCATACAACATATTGGAGCTTTATAGCACAACTCATTACGATATTTACAATAACCACATATACAGATATGCAAATTTGTTAAACCATCAAATAAAAGGATAAGATGCATGTATCAATCAACAAGGGAATCCATAAGATCACACCTCTACCCTCAAAACTAATATTAGGATTCACCTCCTTCCTAGGAATTTTAGAATCCACTGTCATAATCAAAGTTGCATCTAATTTCCAATGCAACAATCCTATGCCACTTGTCCTCTAAGTGAATAGTTACCATCTCATTGTTCCAGGGTGCACTCCCAAATTGAATTTGAATCCATCTGGAAATTCTCACGATTAAAAAAATAAATCCGCGACCTTCCCTTCTCTATTACACAGTCCATTGGGAAATCCGGTCACCTCTTTTCCTACAGTCACTCACCTTCCAAGTCCCCCAGCATCCACTATCCCAGGTGATCCATCCCTTGGAAACGTTTCCTCGCATCGAAAGATACAAAACCAAGGAATATACTTACCTCAAAACCATCGTACCGGTCATAGCATGCTCATGGAAATCAATGGACATTATTGGGTACCAATGTCCCACAAGGGCATGAAATGCTTTACCAACATATTCTTGCATGTTCCAATTTATTTTGTTGTTGCTGCCAATTATTGCAATCGATTTCAACCACCCAATTGGGCATGTTCATTCATTTATATTCCAAGCACATAACTTCCATTAGATTCAAATAAATTGAAATAAACTCAAATCATACCTCATTGGTAGTTCGTCAATAAGGTATACTTGCAATCTTGTTTACTTCCTGTCACAACAAGTCAAACTAGCATCTCTGACCAAATCATCATGTATAAACATATCACATCAGGGTAGCTCAAAACACAAACATCATAGATCAACATCATAAATCACATGTAACCATCATAAACCAAAATCATAGATCACATGTAATCATCATAGAATAGAATCATAAATCACATGCATAATAAAACTGGAATAAAATGATGATACTTATCCTTTCATCAATCCTTAGCTTTTACCTTCGCCTTTATTCTGTATGCACTTCGGATCGGTTTCCAGACAAACACCCAATGCCTTCTCCTCAACCATGTGCACATACATATAGTGTGCATCACACACATACAACTATACACATCATACAACACCATGCAATACATGCATCTACACCAATACCATATGTACCACATGTACACAGTACCACATGTTGCAACCACCTACACAATGTGTGCACACCATCACATGTACATGGCGCCGCCTGCACAATGTGTACACAATGCCACATGTACACTGCACCACTGTACAACATGTAAACAATACCACATGTACACAATACCACACACACGACATGTACACGACACCATATGTACACAACGCCACATGCACGACATGTACACAACACCACCTGCACATAACGCCACTTGTACAACATGCACACAACACTACTTGTACAATCATGCACACAACATCATATGTATGTAGTGCCACATGTGCAACATACATGTAACACCACCTGTACATAGCACTACATATCCAACATGTACATAACATCATTTGTACACAACACCTCATATGCAATATATGCACAACACTACATGCACATAACATCAAATATGCAACATGTGCACAACAATAGTAATACACGTCCAAAACCACACTGTCATTACCAAGCAACATTGCTTCCAGTGCCTTATCCATGCTTGTCCCAGCATGTCGCAGACCACATTGCTTTCAGTTCACTGTTGCATCCCTCGGTATGACCTATCCATAACATAGGCATAATATAATCACATAACATCAACTCATAACCATATGATAATGATCTTGTGTATTTTTCATGACTACTCTTCTTAATTGATTCCTTGTAAGGCCATGAACCTATTCATGCCATTCACCTGCATAAGCAATCATTCCTCCACGAGGAAGATTCTTGATGACCCTGTCAGACAATGACATAGAGACATAGATACATACATATATAATCATTAACATAAAGAAATCATCATTCTGTTAGACAACGACATACATACATACATAAACATAAACATAATAATGATCATAACATAATTAGCAGATAACATAAGGTATAGGTTAAGAGAACTTCCTTATTTGTGCACAACATGCACAACATTGAGAACTATCATTCTCAACTTAGTCAAACCATTCGACACCTCAGGTTCATTTACTTTACCTTTTCTTATTACCCTTCTCATGTTTGTACCACCACCATCCATTTACCACAATGGACCCAACCAATCCAATCAATTGTCATAGTCTTACCTTCTGCTACACTTAATCATCCACCAAGCTTCATTTGGGTCTTACATCATCTGTTGGGTACCACACAGCTCTCCCAGAGCTCCATTAACTTCCTCTTCCCCAAACCAATTCCCAAGACTCAAAACATAAAAGGAAAGCCAAGAAACAAACAAGAAGAAAACCATGAAAACCAATAACGATACAACACTGCAACAAAGTGGCATAGCTATGCAACATACACACGAAAAATCACAGATCAAACGCAACAATCGCAAAAGACAAAAGGAACAAGACTAACCACAGACACCATGAATCAATCCCCATGGTTCCCAAGGAAAGTTCAACCAGAGCCTTCTTCAAAATTTCATTTAAATTTCTTTGCCATGCAATCCCATGCATCATACCGTCATAAACACATAACTCAGAGTGCATAAATAAATATAACAGTACACCAATTACCTTACCTTGTTGGGCCAAGCACATTGCTTGCAACTGAACACATCCATGCCATCTCTCAACAGACTCCAATCCTCTCGACATATCTACCTATAGTTAGAGACTATCTAATATAACTGTCAAGCACATGTCCATGAACATAACACATATCCATACAATTTCAGACAAATCAAGGTTAAGAAGACTTCTTGTGTGTAAGGTACTCATTCATTTTGGAATTAGGGTTTCCAAACATAACCAAAGGAATTCTTTCCCAATTCCTTTCCTTTACCTTTTTACCTTGCTGCAATCGAGGCTTACTATGTACTGTCACCTCACCCAAATGTTAGTTATATAAACATATCAACTATTACCTTGTCACACTAATACCAAGCATGTTTCCTTCAACTGCTCACATATATCAACCACATGTTCCAAATATCAAGACGATCAAATCTGTCAATTTGAAATTAACCTTTACCAGGACTAAAAATTATATCATAATCCCTAGTCAACTCAGAGTCATTAGACCTAATGCTACGAATGTCGCCTACTACACTCAAGTGCATATCAACTATCTCAACACATATGTATTAGTACAATCATCTTAAAAGAAGATCATTTGAACACATATATTATGAAATTCATCAAACATTCAACCAGCTTGTAAACATACCATTTTAAATAAATCAACTAGATGACGTAATAAACATAAAACACTCAAACACCAATTAGATGACATAATCCAATGGTCAAGTACCCAATATACAACATAAGCAAAATCATACATTAATGTGTCTCAGGTGAGGCTCTCTTGTCTGCACAACCAATCAAGTTAGCACGATATAGCTTCACGACATATCAACTCAATCATAAATAACATCATGATACCCAAAATAGTCACTAGCTAACATGTTTACATAATAACTCATACACATTATCATTTATGCATAGCAATTACATATGTATGACCAGTCTAGATTAGTACAACACAATTCAGCATGACAAGTCGACTAATACCTAAATGTTGTAACCCTAACCATTTGCATAGGCCAATCCAACTTAGTGTGATACATATAACATCATGATCTTAATTGATCTTAATGTAATAACCCTAATCACCAAGTTACTAGCACATAACAACAATAAGATATATATCATGCTCATTAACAACATATAACCTAATCATCAAGTTATCTAACATATAAATTAAAAAAAATAAAAAATAATAATAATAATAATAAATAATAATAAATAATAATAATAATAATAAATAAATAATAAATAAATAAAATAAAAATAAATAAATAAATAAATAAATAAAATAAATAAAAAAAAATAAAAAAAAAAAAAAAAAAAAAAAAAAATAAATAAATAAATTCAACAATAACAATGCATCCAACCACATGTTACTATCATCCTTGACTATCGAACACGTGCATATTACTATACTAATCAACTAACATCTATCATGAATGTAACCATAACATCAAAAGACATGTACATAAAGCTAATGCCTGTATGAAAATATTCTCTTACCCCAAAGTCCAATGTTGCAAACTCATTATGATGGTCTGCATCTCCTACTCTATCTTAGCCAACACATTAGCATCATAACATACCAATATCATTCTGATGAACTAAATTGCATACCATGAATTCACAAGGCATGTTTGACCTACTATTCATGGATAACTATAATCGAGACCATACATGCATAACAACTTCATATAGACATATAACACATGAGTACGGAACCATATACCCATCATTCTAGCTAGGGTCCCATCATCAACGCATGAATATATCGACTACACATACCATGACCTCATGCATGACCACAACCATTACTCCATTGCACACATTGCCAGATGCAACCATCAACATGCATAAGCAATTCCTAATCAACTACACATGCATGAACGCATGTAGTCGAGCATAAGCAATAAATTCTTGCATCCAAACTATAATACTAATACATGTATTAAAACAACCAAGAATGCAACCTAACATACAAGGATGTAATCAAGCGACATACGACATCATGTAAGTGACATATAACAATATGTAACCAGTGATAAACTCATGACGATGCATTCCAAAAAATCAACATCAAGTTCCTCATGACAACCTTACTACAACCATGATCAACATGATGCAATGCAAAAAGCACATGGAATGCAAGTGTAAGGGACACACATGCAACTGACATGCATGCATGACCAAGTACCTTCACCCAAGGAGAGCACAACCACATTCTGATACCACTCTGTAACACCCTCCTCCCACATCTACCCAAGTAATCAGCCAGCTGGAGTAAACATGTGACGAGAGGCCACTATGATATGATTCAAACTCCTAAGTCATGTTAAGGAAGTGGAACCGATGGAAACACGCCATACAAACATTCAACATTAGCTTCAAGATCCTCAGGAAGCAATACAACACTTTATACAACTTTCCCTTTGGTCCCACTGAGCTTTTGGACAACTTAAGCCTCGGTCACTCTCATGTTATAGGCATGAAAACATCCAAAAACCAAGATTTGCTCTCATAGGCTTGCCTGCCAATGTCTAGACACTCATTTAGTCCCCGGGATTTGAGCCACTTTTTCAGGCCCAAAGCCCAGGTCACTACCCAGAATTGAACCATCTATTCAAAACAGTAAAATAACATGGAAATGACAGTACTAAACAAAATACTTGTTTAAGACCTTGACTAGAACCCTACTAGCCATGACAAGAATTTTATCAAACATATCTTGAATATGTAATCTACAGGTGTAAATTACATATCTGAGCATATGGATCTCATACTTATCTGAGATTCGCCATGAAGTGTTGATGCCTCAACAATTTAACTTCCATTCCATCCATTAGGTCATAGATACATTAGTCATTCAATTACAAGTAAAAACATGGTAACATCCGTACATAGCCGCTGTCATAAAACACATACATAACTAGCATAATAAGGACAACAATATCAATGAAATCACAACCATATAAACCTCATATAATCCACTATAATGCTCATAGAAATACAAGGAGAAATAACCTATTATTGATGATGCAAAATCCAACATGGGATGGGACTTCCACGTTCCAACCAATTGTAGAATGGCTTAGCCAAATCTCTCTTCAACCATTCACCCCCATGCCATATTCCAAGCATGAATGTGGGACTCAAACCAAAAGAACCAACTAGGGAATACCGAGGCTAAACCACCTCACCCTCATCAATAGAAATCGGGCTTTATTGTAATCCATCCTGGATCACTAGGCCAACACAATAAACATATCATAACAGGCTTTACCATGATCTCGACCTGGTCACTAGGCCAAACAAACATGGATGCCACCAGATTTCTCCACCAACACCGTGAGAAATTTTCCTGTCTCCTAGTCTCTCGAGCTTTACCGCAATCCAAATTTGGATCACTAGACCCTAAACCGAGACCCGAGTCTCTCAGGTTTTACCACAATCCACACCGGATCACTAGGACCTACACCGAGACCCACTCTCTAGGATTTACCGCATATCCCAACCCCATATTACTAGGACCAATGGAGAGAAAACCACCTCTAGGCTTTACCGTATATCCTACCATTCACCGACAAGGATTCGCAAGCCATCCAAGGCAACAAAAAATACATCTTTACCGCAAGCCACAGTCTGGTTCAGGGGTTACTAGTCCATGTGTTCTATCATTTTGGAGATCCACCTCACTCATCTTTGAATCCATCTGACAATCCAGCTCAACCAAAACAGGAGAACCCCATCACACCATGGCTATATGGAAATGGAAAGGCTAGGCTGAAAAACGTTGTTACACCTAGAAAAACCCATGCCATAATAGAAAAAGAACGACATGCAATACCATCCATCCCAAATCTAGCAAGGAAAATACACATGCAAATCAATTGCATCAAAGAATTATGTTGTAGTTGCTTGATTCTGCTCTTCCTTGCTTGCTCCTCCCTTCCTCTTGCCTTCTTTTCCTTTCTTGATCCAATGCATAACCAAAGCAAAATCTTAACACTGACTAAGAGCTTCCAACTGATCCTTAGAAGTGTTTTTATGAATGGGGCCTCTATTTTCTTCATTTTCTATTATTTTCCTTCAATTTCCTCCTCACATGCAACATGTGACCTTTAACCTCCCTTTTGTCCTAATTTCCATTATTTTCATAAATAAATGTGTCAAAAATGCCATTTTGCCTTTCCAAATCCTTAGCCATTTCCTTTACCAATTTCCTTAGCCATAAACAACCAATGAACACCCCCCTAGGATGTCTTGCCCACCATTTAGCTTGGAATACATGTCCCATCAACCGTGGCTTCTATATATATATATATTCCATCCGAGCCCAAATTACACCAAGTCCAAAACTAAGAGGAAGAAATGGCTCTTAAGGCTATTTCAACCAACTTCATCATTGTACAAGATGAGATATGAAAGGTAGTTCTATTATGGGATCTATTGCAAGTTAGTTAACTGCATCATTGATATATGATTCCTTCATTCATTAGTAATAAGACATGCATGTTTATATGATTACACAAGAGGATTACAAAACATATCTTTAATAGTATGAATCTCAGGCCACTAAGTTGATTATAATTCTTAATTACAACAACATATATAAATATGAATAAACTCATAGGATCACCACATCATTCAATGACTAAGTGACTATTAACTCTAACTAGATACTCATTTAACACACAACATATAACTTAAACTCATCATATGTAAGATAACTTGAAATCATGGGTATGACAATGAGCTACTCACTTCATAAACATATAAGATACAGTGAGAACTCATAAAACAATAGATTTACCTTAGTGAACCTCATAAAATCATTCATGACCATATAAGTGATCATGTAGTTCACGAAGATGGTAATAAGCACACATTTCTGGAAAATATCTATCTATATATATAAAACTGTGAGCATACAATGATCAAGCATCCTTACATGAATTATACAAAACTGTATATCATCCAATAACATAACAAGTATAATCATCATCCATCATTCAAATATACTTAAACCATTATACTTATATGTGTGAGTTAATTTAGCTGGAAACTGGAGGAGAAACTTCAATTCTCCACCCAAACATGGGCCATCTACATTGCAATATTTCTTGTAGTTGGCCACCCCCGTGCCAGATTCAAAGTATGAGGGGGTGCTTGTTCAAGGGAATCACACCAAGGATAGGGTTACACACTTAAGAGGTCGAATTCACTGCCTAGGTGACCTATTTGCTATCCTCTGGAAATAGGTGCCATAGTTCATTCCTCACTACTTTGATCTCAATCATAGGGCTTCAACCCAAGGTCTAGTCCAGTTCAGTCCTTCTGTTTGGCTCTAAGAGCTCATTACTCCCTATTTACCCAACTTTTACCAACTCCCTCCACTGCTATTTAGTGACTTCTCTCATTCTCCATAGGCTACCTAAGAGAGTGACTATGTTCATCATTCGACACAAAATTCTTTCTTCTTTTCATCTACTGGCTTGATGCCCATATTCTTCCCTCCTTTGTTCCATAATGTCAATTTTGCATGTTGTTTGTTCCCTTCAGTCCAATCACTTCCTTTCTTCTATTAGGTGGTGGTTTGGTTTGTTATGCCACCTCATCCCTCTTTGGGTGAGGGTGTCATCTCCGCTTTTTGACTTTGTGTTCTTGAGCTTCCATTCTGTTGTCATTGCTACAACCCCCTCCAAAATTTTGCTATACTCAAATTTTGGAGCCTACCTGTTGTCATAAGAAGTGTCGCTTTTGGTCATCAAGTGTCGTTTCGTGTTTTTACACATGTTCTAAGTGTCCATGTCCATTATTTATTGTCATTGAATCATCAAGAGTAAACCTAGTGCAATTTGAAGTCATAGTAGACTTTCTAGTTGTAAAAATACACTTTTGGTCTCAACTACACATACTTTGTCTATTACACTTGGAGAATGTTTGTGAACTAAAGTTTTGATGTATATTTCTTAATCATGGGTCCTGTCTATTTTTTTTTTTTATGAGTTGATATGTGTCGTGCTTGATTATAAAGTGCATACAAAAGAATTCGTGGAAGTAGCTTCCGTATATGGATCTTGACTTTTATATGTGCATAAATGCAGAAATATTTTTTTTTATATGTGCATTATAGAATCTAACTTCTATATTGTGCATATGTAGAAGCACTATCATATGTGTAAAATCCAACTTTTGTATATGTGCATTTATAGAAGCCCACTTCCATATATGCACATTTATGGAAGACAACTTCTATATATGCACATATATAGATGCCTACTTCTATATATGTGTGCTTCCTTATATGCACCTATACGAAATCCCACTTTTATATATCCACCTGTATAAAATCATGCTTCTATAAATGTGCATTTACAAAAGAACTTCCATAAAGGTGCATTTGTAAATGCGGGATTCTGCATGTGTATATATACAAAATCCAACTTCTATAAGTGTGCATATATGAAAGCGATTATGCATGTATATTTATGGAAGAATTTTTGCAAATGGGCAATTACAAAATCTAACTTCCATACATGAACCTACATGGAAGTCTGCTTTGATAAATGAACATTTAGAGAAGAAATTTGTATCTCATTTGGAAGCTTAAAAGACTAAAAACACTGAATTATCAATGATTGTGGTACATCAAAGTTACTAGTTATAAATGAAGGAATATTATTTTAACATGTTATTGCAATTGGTCCTAGGAATTTCTATAAGTTATCATTCTCTATCAATCTTACCAAATATTTATGTTGTGATAGTCAAAGAAACAAACAAGGGTAAGTAAATAGTCCAACAAATGCATGAAGATTTGGAAAATGAGAATGTAGTATTGGAGATATCAAGTAAGAAGAGATTAGTGAGCATGTTTTCTCTTAAGCTCAATTTTTTATATTTTTTTCTACGTTGTTTTATATCTAAATTGGCTCATTAGGCTATATACCACTAGGTCTTTTAAGAAATGTCAACAATCATTTCTAAATTTCAGTCCATTTAAAACTATGTTATAAGACACTCATTTTTTTTACATTAATCCATTATTAAGCTCAATGGCATAACAAGCATAATCATCATCCATCATTCAAATATACTTAAACCATTATACTTATATGTGTGAGTTAATTTAGTTGGAAACTGGAGGAGAAACTTCAATTCTCCACCCAAACATAGGCCATCTACACTACAATATTTCTTGTAGCTAACCACTCTCGAGCTAGATTCAAAGTATGAGGGGGTGCTTGTTCAAGGGAATCACACCAAGGATAGGGTCACACACTCAAGAGGTCGAATTCACTGCCTAGGTGACTTATTTTCTATCTTATGGAAATAGGTGCCATAGTTCATTCCTCACTCCTTTGATCTCAATCATAGGGCTTCAACCCAAGGTCTGGTCCAGTTTAGTCCTTCTGTTTGGCTCTAAGAGCTCATTACTCCCTATTTACCCAACTTTTACCAACTCCCTCCACTGCTATTTAGTGACTTCTCTCATTCTCCATAGACTACCTAAGAGAGTGACTATGTTCATCATTCGACACAAAATTATTTCTCCTTTTCATCTAATGGCTTGATGCCCATATTCTTCCCTCCTTTGTTCCATAATGTCAATTTTGCATGTTGTTTGTTCCCTTCAGTCCAATCACTTCCTTTCTTCTGTTAGGTGGTGGTTTGGCCTGTTATGCCACCTCATCCCTCTTTGGGTGAGGGTGTCATCTCCACTTTTTCACTTTGTGTTCTTGAGCTTCCATTCTGTTGTCATTGCTACAATCCCTTCCAAAATTTTGCTATACTCGAATTTTGGAGCCTACCTGCTGTCATGAGAAGTGTCGCTTTTGGTCATCAAGTGTCATTTCGTGTTTTTACACGTGTTCTAAGTGTCCATGTCCATTATTTCTTGTCACTGAATCATCAAGAGTAAACCTAGTGCAATTTGAAGTCATAGTAGACTTTCTAGTCATAAAAATACACTTTTGGTCTCAACTACACATACTTTGTCTATTACACTTGGAGAATGTTTCTGAACTAGAGTTTTGATGTATATTTCTTAATCATGGGTCCTGTCTATTTTTTTTTATGAGTTGATATGTGTCGCGCTTGATTATAAAGTGCATAGAAAAGAATTCATGGAAGTAGCTTCCATATATGGATCTTGACTTTTATATGTGCATAAATGAAGAAATTTTTTTTTTATATGTGCATTATAGAATCTAACTTCTATATTGTGCATATGTAGAAGCACTATCATATGTGTAAAATCCAACTTTTGTATATGTGCATTTATAGAAGCCCACTTCCATATATGCACATTTATGGAAGACAACTTCTATATATGCACATATATAGATGCCTACTTCTATATATGTGTGCTTCCTTATATGCACCTATACGAAATCCCACTTCTATATATCCACCTGTACAAAATCATGCTTCTATAAATGTGCATTTACAAAAGCACTTCCATAAAGGTGCATTTGTAAATGCAGGATTCTGCATGTGTACATATACAAAATCCTACTTCTATAAGTGTGCATATATGAAAGCGATTATGCATGTATATTTATGGAAGAATTTCTGTAAATGGGCAATTACAAAATCCGACTTCCATATATGCACCTACATGGAAGTCTGCTTTGATAAATGAGGTTTAATTGTCTTTAGAAAGTTTTCTTTGATATGTACAAACTTTGAGGTTTAATTGTCTTTAAAGTTTAATTGTAGGTTTGAAAAGTTTTAACTATTGATTTGCCTCTATAAACGCATGGAATTGATAGATTTGGCTCATTTATGGTAATCAATTAGTTTATACAAGTGAATAATAGAATCCCAAATAATCTTTATATTTTTTCTTCAAAAATAACTCATAACTTCTCTTTCCAACCAGAATGCTTCGGGTTTACTCCCTCATCTCGTGTTTCTTCTATTGGCTACATGCAACGCCAACTAGCTATCCAAGAGATACAAATTGCTCCTTGTAACATTAAAGTGATTGGAATAATAAAACTCTCTAGGAAAAATTACAATTTTTTCTATGTTTTCCCCTGAACTACATGATAAATGCATTCCTTTTGAGCAATAATATAAGTTTTTCATTGTGCATATGATCAACGCATGAGATAAAATGTATTATATCCCTAAGAGATATGCAACATTATTTTAATGGTCTTTTTTCCTTCCAAAAACTCCTTTCCTTTCCCATCAACTTTATAACTTATAACTCTTATAACTTTTATTTTGATACTTATATTAATTATTCATTATCTTTTAATTTTACAACATTTAAACACAGCACCATAACTAAATTTACAAATTAAATTCAAAACAAATTTTAACTTTTTTTTTTGTAAGTAAGCACCCACAGGGATTTGAACTAGTGACCTATCACAAGGAGTGCCTTAACAATGCACCCATTCACCATCAATCTAAAGCCCCATGAGCAACTAAATATTTTACTTTGCCTCCCAAATATAAATACTTGTATTAAGACATATTTACATTTTATATTGCATAGTCACTCTCTTCCCTTAACATCATTTCAAATAGCTACAATATTGCAAAATAACATGATTTTGAAATTATAAACCCATCTCTATATTAAAACTTATTATTTTTAATATTTTATTTTTATGGAAAAAATGAGTATGTTATTTTAATTTATTTATTTATATAAACTAATAATATTTAAAACATTATATATATATGAAATGGTTTCTTCACGAAATTTTCTAGTTAATTTTTAATTCAATTTTGATAGGGTTCTTAAAAAAATAGTTTTAATTGTTATATATACTATTGTCCTAAGAAGTTTTTAGAGTGTTGAATCTATTCTAATGCATTCAAAAATACATCTAAACAACAACAAATGATGATGTAGTTAATGTCTGTTGAGACCAAACATTGGTCTATCGGACCTAAAGAAACAAATTATTTATTTTGATTTAAGATTTTATTCCTATGCTCAAAAAGCTTGGAGAGAAACCTCCCGAGCTCACTATAATTTTGACATTGTAAAAGGCTAGGAAGGTCAGTATTGTAACAAAGATTGTGAAACTGAGATCTAATGTGGTTGTACGCGGGGCATTTTAAGAGGAAGTGGTTTTCAACCTCGATGTTCCTATTCTCACATATATGGCAGATCCTTTCCATCCATGGCGTTTTAGGAACTGCCCAACGACCTGTTTCACTATGGAGCTCATGGGAATTCGTTCTAATCTTTGCTATATTAATTTTCTACTTTGAGCTAGTTAAAATAGAGAGATACTTTTGATCTTCTAGGGTGGGGTTGATGACCTTCTTATAATAACTTAATTTTATTTTAGCCGCTAAATCTTTCTCACACCACATTTTTTCTTTGAACTTAGAAGTAACAATATCTTTAATGTTATTTATGTTTTGCAATGCATCATTCTCGTTGATCTCCCAATAGTTTAACCAGGCCCTTGTGTCTTTATGCCACCCCTGATTGAGCCTTAGGTGGTTTTGGCTGGAATTTAAAGCTAGCTTAGGAAGTCTATGATTGTCTATGTTATTGAGTTTATGCTTGTACAACAGAAACATAATCATAGCTACGCTCTCAGTAGGGGAAAGACCTACTTCTATAAGGAGAATAGGATAGGGTGTATTACTTTTAATTTTCAGGATATAAGTTATAAAATGCTTCTGAATTTGCTCAATCTTTCTCCATGATTCTCTGGAGATGCTGCAACCCCAAACCTCACAGCCATATAAGATAACACGAGTGACTAAAGTTTCAAAGAGGAACTTCTTTTTATCCCACATTACGAGGTTTGTTGTTTTACAATTATTTTCAAGACCAAAATAAGCTTTCCACCCCCATTAATCATTTTCTCAATGCTATGGTTCCAGTTGAGCTTGTGATGAATATCAATTCATAGGTACTTGTAAGAATATACTTCCTCCAAGTTATTATTGTCATACATAAAATTCGCATAAGTGTCCTTCTTGGATTTGATAATCATAACTTTTGTTTTGTCAGTGTTAACAGTCATACCCATGGTAGAGCAGAAATCCTTAAGAAGCGTGAGTTGCTTATCAAGATCAGATGGACACCTTGCCAAAAGAACAATATCGTTAGCATAGAGAAGAAGGATGACGATTATCCCGCTAAGATCGTGCAATCACATTGTGCTTCCTCTAAATAGCCTTCGAGCTTATCGATGTAAACGCCAAATAGGGTAGGGGAGAGGGGGCAACCTTGTTTAACTCCAATGTTACACTTAATATCTTTCGACCACCCCTCACTTCTCTTTAGCTAGGAAATTACATTCTCGTATAACCTTATAGCAACAGCTCTCAACTCGAGAGGAACATTTAGCTCTTCTAATCTATTCCGAAGGTTGTATCTAGGAACCGTATCGAAAGCCTTTCTAAAGTCCACAAAGCAACAAAATAAATTGGATTTATCATTACGACATTCCTCCGCAATGATCCTAAGCGTAACGAGGTGGTCTGTTGTTGAGTGATGCCTTCTGAAACCTCCTTGGCATTTAGCCCGCTTACCTTCACTTTCAAGCCATATGCTTAACTTCTTTTCCAAAATACTACCATATAACTTGGCTAAGAGAGGGATGATCATAATTGTCCGATAATTAGAGGGGTTATTTGTATCCCACTTTTAAAAATAGGGATAATGAGGCTCTCAGTCCAAGGTTTAGGGAACCCTTTCTTGACTGCTTGATTGAAAAGCTTGTGGATGTGGGGAATGAGGACATGACCTCCAATTTTTAAGATTTCTGCTTGGTAACCTTCAATGTCCTTAGCTTTCCCATTAGCAAGGCGATTAACCCCAAACTTAATGCCTTCTAAAGAGAAAACTTCTTTCGTTGTGAGCAGGGTTTCCAAATTATCCATGACATTTGGAGATTCATAAAGCTTTTTAAGATAGGAATTCCAATCGTGAAGAGAAATTTTATTATTATCTTTAGTCTTCTTAGTGAGAATCTGCCTCCAAAATTTCTTAGGAGCTACCTTAGAGAGGTGTAATAGATTCTCGTCTTTGACGAATGTACTGCTTCTTTTTCCTTTTAGTTAGGGCTTTGTATATTTTTATGTTGTCCATTTTAAGAGATTCGTTGGCAGCTTCCTTGATTTCTATCCTCGCACTTTTACAATCTTTGTCATACCATGGATTGGTTTTTCTATTTCTTTTATTATTTGAAACTTCAATTGAGAGCTTGTTAATAGAATATGAGAGGGTTGTAGTAAAATTATGATAGAGGTCTTCTATGTTGTTTATACTAGATAAAGGAAGCAAATTAGTTTTTAATTCATTTAGAAAGAGACCATTTTTATTTCTATCAAATATTAAGTTCTTTTGGTTGTAAGTATTATTTTATGTGGGAACTCTATGCATGACAAAATTGAGAGTTATAAGTAAAGGCCTATGATCAGAGTCAGCTTCGTGGTCGTTTAAGATGTCAAAATTTCTTATTTTGTTGTATAATGGGAGATCGGAAATAATGTAGTCTACCACGCTGCTACCAAGTCCATGGATGCAGGTCATCTTGCTGGAATTGAGCCACTTCTTTAGACCGTTGCAAATTATGAGATCCTGAGCACTACAGAGCTTGACTAGCTCTGACCCAAACAAATTTTCTCCGAGTTCTTCAGAGCTCCTTTTGTACCTAATAGCGAGAGTAGGGTCTTTGTCTAACCAAAGAGAATAATAAACCTTATATATTAGACGATTCCAAATGTTTGAGCAAAACTTTTTTCATATAATTTATTATTAAAATATTTTATAATATAATTATAAAATATTCTTGAAATGTGATTTTGATATTAATATTATTTCAATTTTAAAACATTATTTAATCTGTAATAAAAATAAAGATTTTCATCCTAAATGGTGAATATATTTATAATAATAACTTTTAAAATTTCATATATGAAAATTCTTGTAGATTGAATAACACTAAAGAATATCCTTGAAAAAGTAGTAGGGGATAAGTTGTGATCATTGGTTACTTATAGTATGGACCATATGGATCAGAACTACCAAATTTGGTCCAATTGGTAAAATAAATAAAGATTATATAATAATAATTTTTAAAATTTTATAAATGTAATTTTGTGGGATTGAATAACAGTAAAGAATATCTTTGCAAAAGGTAGCAAGTGTGATTATTGGTTACTTACTGTTAATAAATTTAATAAAAAAAATGTTAATCTATTTGTTAGTTCATAGATTAAAAAGCCAGTTTCAATTTAGTATACTAATATTGAGTTATCGAACATTTTTAAGCAGTTCCAGTTTAGTATGGGAATATTGAGTTATCAAACATTTTGTTTTTAAAACTAGTAAAATAAATAATTTGTTAAAAACTACCCTTCCAAAATTTATGATCCATTTCAAATTTTTTCAAATTTTTTATAATATATACTCCCAAATTTTTCTCCAATAGGATTTTAGAGAGTTGAATATTTTCGTATCGATTCCTTAAACTTGGGTAACTATGGAATGAACTGAATTTTATGTCTGTATTTCTGGATCTCCTCAAAAACTCTCCACTTCCTATTTGTGATTTTGATTTTGTTCTCGTTTTAAAATATTTTCCCATTATTTAGATTAAATAATTAAAAATATATTTTTTAGTAATAATTACATAGTAGAAGTTTTGCTAATAAATACCTAACTATCCACTGTGGAGTTCATTATAAACCCTACACTGTATGGTTCCAAACTCCTCCGCAAAACTTCTCCTATAGAATTATTACTAAAAAATTTTGGAATATGTTTATAATGTGATTATGAATATTCCTGAGATGTGATTTTGATATTAGTATTATTTTGGTAACTATGTTTGAATCTTTCACAGGTAACGCGTCTAAAATGTGGAGGCTTCGTATTAGGTTTGCATTTCAGCCATTGCATGACTGATGGCGCTGGAATCGCCCAGTTTGTGAGGGGTCTGAGTGAAATAGCCAGAGGCGCAGCAACACCTACGGTTCCTCCTGTTTGGAAAAGAGAAATCCTTCGACCCAGAGCGCAGCCTACCATGAAATCCCCTGCTTTCGGCCGTTTATATTATGATTTTATAGACAAATATCGAAAATCAGTGGTGCCAGGAGAGGGAATGAGCTCAAAATGGTTCTATTTTGGTCCAGAAGAAATTGGAGCTTTGAAACAGCAGGCAAATGAGGTGAGGAACTGCACCACATTTGAAGTAATAGCGGGTTGCTTGTGGAAATCGAGAGTAAAGGCTCTCAATATCCCTGCCCACCAAGAGTCGGCATTACTGTTTTCCGTGAACGCCCGTTCTCGATTTCGACCGCGTATTCCCAAGGGTTACTATGGAAATGTAGTAGCAGGCGGCCACGCTATAGCAAGAGCCAGAGATCTGATTGACCAGCCATTGTCTTTCACTGTGAAATTGATTAAGGAAGGCAAGAAAATGGTGGACGAAGAATACGTGCGATCCATGATTGATTTGGCGGAGCTGAATGGGCGTCCACTCAGCCCACCGCGCAGTTGTTACATCATTTCAGACATTTCCAAGCTTCAAATGGCTTGCGCAAATGCCGACTTCGGGTGGGGAAAAGCAGTGTATGTGTGTCCTGCTTCTTCCCCGGTACCCAACCTTTCGTCTTTGATGTGGCCCTCGAAGAACGACTGTGAAGGAACAAGCGTCCCTGTTTGTTTGCCAGCCAAGGCTATGGAAATATTTGAAGAAAGTATGTACACAGTAATCAACGGCGGCCTTCAGACCTAGGACATAGCTTCGTTGGTGCAGAAACAGTGGTATATTCTTAATAATAATTATAAATAAAGAGCGGGTATTTATTATTAACCACAGTTATGGGAAACGAAAAATTTGTGTACTTACTTTGATGATTAATATGGAGTTTGAGCAAAAAAGTAATAACTAAAAAAAATTCAATGTAAATAGAAATATTAATAACAATTTTCTTAATGTGAATCTTAAATAAAATATTTTAATGTTTCATGTTAAATAAAATCTCTCTTTATATATAGTAAGCTTTAATTGTATTATTTCACAAAATCAAACAATAGAGTACATAGGCTATCTATCCACTATCAACTTACTTTATGATAAATGGTGACAATATGCCCAATGTGAAATCAAATATTTTTGACCATTTGTCAATAAAATATCTAGTCCAAAACTACAAGAGTCTTAATAACTTTAAGAGTCTACTACATCGTCACAATACAAAAAGTGGATTATCATCATAAAAAAAAACTAGGAACCATAAGAGGTCACCAAAGCAAGTATTTTTGCACTAGAGGCAAGACGAGATGATGTAGCATGGATACCAGGAATGTGATAATTGATTTGAGCCAAATGAACATCCATTCACTCCATAAAGAACCATTGATTTCTTTTCTCTCCGTTTTCCTCCCATTAATGACCCTTCCCAACTAGCAAAATGCAAAGGACACAACAATATTGCAAATCAAACTAGAGGATGATCTCACATAGACAGACACACATTCCACAATGTTGATACCATAATACACGACTATGATTACAATCCTATGTTTAGACAAAGAGTTGGAATTAAAATTATAAAAATTAGAGGTTTGAGTTACCTAAGATGGAAAAGCCACCAAGCTATGCGAGCATAAGATCATAATAGATCTTTGCATACCACAAAAACTAATAGAAACCGAGCCTCAAAATTCTTCTCACTAGTGCCAGCTTAATCTCCTACATTGAAAATTTTTTAAAATACATGAAAAATATTGAAAATATTTGAAAAATATGTGTTTCAACACATTTTTTCATGTATCTTTTTTTTCGATGTGTGTCTACTCAAAAGTATCCAAAGTGGGTACTTGTTGGATGTGGAATTTAATTCCACATCCAACAAGGTTCTACACTATACATTTGAGTAAACATATAAGGAGATAAAATGAAAATATAACTAAAAAAAAATAGTTTTCTTATTTTTCCTATAAAATGTTTACCCGTGGGGATGTCATCATCATCTCGAATCCCATTAGTTCATTTAAAGTTAATTTTGTAATTAAATTTTTTTGTTTTGAGGTGCACTTTCGACCTCAAAATTCCCCTAATGCTATGTTGTCCTCCTTTTGCACGAAGTGTTTTTTCACATTCTTTTTTGAAAATAAGTTAGATCGAGAGATGGTATTTAGAATTGGATCCCATTTTATAGGTGCTAGAGAGATATATATAGATCGATGGAGTTCGTATTTTAAATCTGAAAATGATGTGCCCTTGATAGTCCTAGTATGGGTGAAGCTCCCCTTCTACCCCTGCATTGTTAGAATAATGCAAAATTCTAACGCGTTGGTAATGCCCCAAGAAAATATATTGATCATGTTTAACCATAAGAGGTTTATTTTCGTGTGCAAGGATTTGTGTATAAGTGGATATAGATAAGGGGATACCATTGATTGTAAATCTAAATTTGGAAATTTGGTCTCATATCCAAGAGGTAGATTGTGATAAACTTCCATTCAAATGAAAAGTTTTCCATGAATATGGCCACTTTGCAAGGAGATGTAAAAAAATGGGGAGAAACAACAACAAAAAGAAGAGGAGGGAGATCAATGGAAGAAACTAAAAAGAAGAAAATCCCCATCAAGACTAACAAATAATCAACCAAGTAAATTTTATTAGAATGGAAACAAAGGACAAAGACGAACCTCCCTAAAAAATGTTGGTTCATTAAATTGTGATGGATCAAGCAAAACAAATGTGAAAAATGATAATATAAATAGTTATTAAGCTTTGAATATGGTTGATGAAGAAGGGGAAAATCTTGTGAATAAGCCTCCAATTTTTCCATAACGAGCGAAAGATTTTGCTTTGGATGAGGACAGGTTTCTTTTCCCGAAAAACATCAAGATGAGCCCCACATTTGCTATATTTTTTGATGATAAATCAAAAGAAGAGAAGGAAAAGGAGAAAGATTAGATTCCTAGAAAGGTTGGAAAAAAGACAAATAGGGAAGTTTGAGTGGAGAAAGCTAAAAAACATAAATAATTGGGAATCAAATCAATCCTCGAACGAAAACTTAGCCATTGACACAAAACACCAAAAAAGGAGGAAATATAGCCCCTCAGTTGGGGTAAAGCCACATAGGAAGTAAATGATAAAGGTAATCTCCTGGAATTGTACGAGATTAGGGTCAGAGAAAATAATGACAGAAGTGAAGTCATTAATTAAGAAAGAAAAACCCCTAGTTCTGCTAGTCTAGGAGACAAAAAATGGGGGATTAAGAGATCCTTTTCAAACATTATAAATTATGGTAGGAAAATGAGATTCTCTCAATAAGTTTTAGAGGAGCATCACACATAGTGTGCGCCCTTTATGCCCAATCAATGCTCAAGTTACTTGACTAACGATCATCACCTCATTGGTTAACAATAAGGTTTATGTATCCTCGTGAAATTAGGTATGTACATGATCTAGGTGGATATTAGTGGGCACTCTCCTATTGTACTTGGACTCCCAATATGGTTTCTTTCAATTTCCTTAATTGTAGCACAACTTACTAATTTTGGAAAATTTTCATGTCCAAAACATTTGGAGCTATTTTGATGGCCAAAAACATGTTTTTTGGGAAAACGAAAAGACCAAACAAGTACAAAATGAACTTACATGACTTTCGTCAACCTCCTCTTGGACATCTTCAAAACGAGGTATTATGATAGCGAAACGAAGATTGTATGCCAAAGTTATGACCCTGAGAAGTTGATGTTTCAACTAACCCCACTTTTTGTAATCCATATTAAATATTAAAAAAAATTATTTTAGTAATAATTATATAGGATAATAAACCTTATATACTTATAATGTTTTCGGTATGTAAATGTGGTTTTGATCTTGTTTTAGTTTTCGAATATTTTAGGAATTCCAATTTTTTAATCCATATTGAATAATTAAAAAAATATTTTTAATAATAATTGATGATGATGATGGTGGTTAAAGTCTGCTGGTACCATCATTGGTCTATCTGACCTAAAGAAACAAATTATTTATTTTGATTTAAGATTTTATTCCTATGCTCAAAAAGCTTGGAGAGAAGCCTTCGAGCTCACTATAATTTTGACATTGTAAAAGACTAGGAAGGTTAGTATTGTAACAAAGATTGTGAAATTGAGATCTAATGTGGTTGTACGCGGCTAGGAAGGTTAGTATTGTAACAAAGATTGTGAAATTGAGATCTAATGTGGTTGTACGTGGGGCATTCTAAGAGGAAGTGGTTTTCATCTTGATGTTCCTATTCTCACATATATGGCAAATCCTTTCCATCCATGGCGTTTTAGGAACTGCCCAACGACCTGTTTCACTATGGAGCTCATGAGAATTCGTTCTAATCTTTGCTATATTAATTTTCTTCTTTGAGCTAGTTAAAATACAGAGATACTTTTGATCTTCTAGGGTGGGGTTGATGACCTTCTTATAATAACTTAATTTTCTTTTAGCCGCTAAATCTTTCTCACACCACATTTTTTCTTTGAACTTAGAAGTAACAATATCTTTAATGTTATTTATGTTTTGCAATGCATCACTCTAGTTGATCTCCCAATAGTTTAACCAGGCCCTTGTGTCTTTATGCCACCCCCAATTGAGCCTTAGGTGGTTTTCGCTGGAATTTAAAGCTAGCTTAGGAAGTCAATGATCGTCTATGTTATGGAGTTTGTGCTTGTACAAAAAAACCTAATCATAGCTAGGCTCTTAATAGGGGAAATACCTACTTCTATAAGGAGAATAGGATAGGGTGTATTGTAGGAATTTACAGGGTAAGTTCCTCAGACAGAACACCAAAAGGACACCGCTCACAAACAGATCACAGATCAATACACCAGTATTTTGACGTGGTTAAAACCCTCAGAGAGGGAAAC